>JAAWXA010000004.1:55820498-56030801 GCA_038090715.1 Florisuga fusca | reverse complement strand
CCAAGGTTAGTGATTCCTAAGACCAATGGATTGACTATTATCCTTTATAAGTAAGGGGACTGAGATTTTAGGCTCATATGCAGGAATTAGCAGTTCTTGTTGGTTTAAACGTCCCCTCGGCAGGTAAGAAGAGTTTAACTTCTATTCTTAGGATCACAGACTAAGGTTTTGTTTAAACTCTACTTGCATTAGGGGTCGAGAGATTAGGCTGGGTTTTAGGATTAGTAGGAGGAGTGGGATGATATGGAGAGTTATTAAGAGATGTTCTCGTGTGGTGGAGTTTTGTATGTGTGTGATGTGGGTGGGTAGAGGGCCTCGTTGGGTAGTAGCGAATATGAACAATGTGTATGAGGCCGTTAAGAATGTTGCGGCTCCAGTTATAAGGATGGTGAAGGGGGATCAATTGAATAGGGCGATTATGATGGTTAGTTCAGCTATTAGGTTGGTTGTTGGGGGTAGGGCTATATTTGTGAGGTTAGCCAGTAGTCATCAGGTTGCTATAAGGGGGAGGAGAGGTTGGAGGCCTCGGGCGAGAAGGAGAATTCGGCTATGGGTACGCTCGTAGTTTGTGTTGGCTAGGCAGAATAGTATTGAGGAGGTTAGTCCATGGGAGATTATCAGAATTATTGCGCCAGAGAATGATCAGTGGGTTTGAATTGTGCTTGCGGCGATGACTAACCCTATGTGGCTGACAGAGGAGTAGGCGATGAGAGATTTTAGGTCGGTTTGTCGTAAGCAGATTGAGCTAGTCATGAGAGCTCCTCATAGGGCGAGTGCTAGGAAGGGGTAGAGTAGGATGCTTGGGATGGGGCCGGTTAATACAGTGATTCGTATGATGCCATATCCTCCAAGTTTTAGGAGTAAGGCGGCTAGAAGTATTGAGCCTGCGACTGGGGCTTCTACGTGGGCTTTTGGCAGTCATAGATGTAGGCCGTATAAGGGGGCTTTTACTATGAATGCTGTTAGGTGGGCTATGCTTGATAGTAGGCTGGTTCATGGATTTGTGGGGGGTAGTGGGGGGTTGAGAGCTAGTATTGTGAGGTGTAGAGTTCCGGTCTGTGTGTGAAGGTGGAGGATTGGTACTAGGAGGGGAAGGGAGCTAATTAGGGTATAGAAAAGTAGGTAGATGCCAGCGCTCAGGCGTTCTGGCTGGTTTCCTCATCGTGTAATGAGAATTAAGGTGGGGATAAGGGTGGCTTCGAATGAAATGTAGAGTAGAGTTAATTCTGTAGTTGGAAAAGCTAGGATGATGAATGGTTGAATTATGATGAGGGTGATAGTGAAGATTCGTTTGCGGGCTGGGGGTTCGTGTTGCAGGTGGTTTTGGCTTGCCAGGATTATAAGTGGGAGGAGTCAGCATGAGAGGACTATTAGTGGCGCAGAAATTTGGTCGATGCCAGATCATTGGGTGAGATTTTTATGCGGGTAGTATGAGGGTAGGATTCACTGAAGGCTTAGGGTGGCGATGATAAGACTATGTGTGGTAGTGTTGACTCACAGGAATTTTTGAGGGGATAGTAAAGCTGTGGGAAGAAGTATAATTGTAGGTAGAATGATTTTTAGCATTGTAAGAGGTTTAGGTTGTGTAGGGGGTCGGAGCCATGTGTTCGTGTGGAAGCTACTAATATAGCTAGGCCTGTACCTGCTTCGCAGGCTGAGAATGCGAGCATAAGAATTGGGAGTAGGGTGGAGGATGCAGCTTGATGTTCGGTAGGTCATGTTGATAGTGCGATGTACATGGATAATATTATACTTTCTAGACATAGCAAGGCAGAGATTAGGTGGGTTCGGTGAAATGCTAGTTTATAGGGTGCTTAGGGTGAATGCTGAGAAGAAACATAGGTGTATTAGTGACATTACGAAAGTCATAGGGTCAGACTATGGTTTGCTGAGTCGAAATCGGCTGTCTTAGGTTAGACTAACTTTCTATTATTCAGCCCATTCTAGGCCTCCTTGAGTTCATTCGTAGACTAACCCCAAGGTGAGTAGAAGGGTGATAGTGGAGGTTCAGGTTAGGGTGGTGGGGGGGGATTGAAGTTGTGTTGCTCATGGAAGGGGGAGGAGTAAAGCAATTTCAAGATCAAATAGTAGGAACAGGATGGCTACTGAGGAAGAATCGGATTGAGAATGGTAGTCGGGCGGATCCTAGTGGGTCGAATCCGCACTCGTATGGTGATAGTTTTTCTGAGTCTGGGGTTATTTGGGCAAGTCAGAAGTTTAATGTGATTAGGATGGTGGTTAGTGTTAGTGAGATGGTGAGTATGAATGTGATTATGTTAATTGCTCTTCTCTGGGGTTGCACCATATTTTAGAGATTGGAAGTCAACTGTAATAAATAAACTAGAAGAGCAGGATCCTCATCAGTAAATGGATATGTAGAGGAATAATCAGATGACGTCTACGAAGTGTCAGTATCATGCTGGTGCTTCAAAGCCAAAGTGGTGGTTTGATGTAAAATGGAATTTAATCAAGGCGTAGGAGGCATACGAGTAGGAAGGAGGATCCAATAATTACATGTAAGCCATGGAATCCTGTGGCTACGAAGAATGTGGAGCCGTAGATGCCGTCAGCAATTGCGAATGGTGCTTCGTGGTATTCTATTGCTTGCAGTGCTGTAAAGTAAATGCCTAGAAGGACTGTGAGGGTTAATGCTTGGGTTGCTTGTTTTTGGTTACCTTCTGTGATGCTATGGTGGGCTCATGTGACGGTTACGCCGGAGGCCAGTAAAATGGTTGTATTTAGCAGTGGGACGTCTATGGGATTGAGGGGTTGAATTCCTGTGGGAGGTCATTGTCCTCCTAGTTCGGGGGTGGGTGCTAAGCTAGAGTGAAAGAATGCTCAGAAGAAACCAAGAAAGAAAAAGTCTTCGGAGGCAATGAATAGGATTATTCCATAGCGGAGGCCTTTTTGGACTGTTGGGGTGTGGTGGCCTTGGAATGTTCCTTCTCGGATGATGTCTCGTCATCATTGAAGTATAA
Organism: Florisuga fusca; assembly: GCA_038090715.1. Lineage (NCBI taxonomy): Eukaryota > Metazoa > Chordata > Aves > Apodiformes > Trochilidae > Florisuga > Florisuga fusca. The sequence goes on along the minus strand of JAAWXA010000004.1, from coordinate 56,027,823 downwards.
CTAGGAGTATGGAGAGGAGACCTAGGGATAGGAGGGTTATGGAGTTGTGGTGGAATTATATGATAAGTCCGGATGCGGTAAGTAGGGCGGCAGCTGCTCCGAATAGGGGTCATGGGCTTGGGTCTACTATGTGGTAGGAATGTGCTTGGTGGGCCATTAGATGTTTTCTTGTAAGTAAAGGCTTAGTAGGAGGACAAAGACGTAGGCTTGGATTATGGCTACTGCTAGTTCTAGAATGGTTAGTAGAAGTAATACGCATGCGGTGAGGATGGAGACGGCTGGTATGATGGAGATTAGGGCTGCGGTGGCAGTGGAAATGAGTTGGATTAGTAGGTGCCCCGCTGTCAGGTTGGCAGTAAAGCGTACTCCTAGGGCTAATGGGCGAATTAGGAGCCTTGTGGTTTCAATTATATTTAGGGCTGGGATTAGGGGGGTGGGGGTGCCTTCGGGTAGANAATGCAATCCAGAAAGTCAGAAACAGATCCCACATTAGAAACCAGTTGATAGGAAAGATATACTCATATTCTTCCTTCCCTGAAACAGTTTATAAAGTCCTAAGCGACTTTCCTTATTTTACTTGTCAGTTTCAGCAGAAAGGAATCCAGTAACCTGAGTCTGAAAAGAAATGCTTGGAGAGAGATTCTAGGCTGTCACACCTTCAAACCTTAAGGCAATTGCTGTTAATTTTGCTTCTAGCTTCTCTTCTAGGCAAGATGATGCTTGGGGAGTAAGGCCTTTTCTCGAGTCTAGAGGTTTATTTTCACTTCTTAGCATTTTTAAAGCATGTTTTGGATGGCAAGAGACCTAAACTGCCAGAAAGTCAGAAACAGTTCCCACATTAGAAACCAGTTGATAGCAAAGATATTCCCATATTCCTCCCTCCCTGGAACAGTTTATAAGGTTCCAAGCGACTTTCCTTCTTTTACTCGTCAGTTTCAGCAGAAAGGAATCCAGTAACCTGAGTCTGAAAAGAAATGCTTGGAGAGAGATCCTAGGCTGTCACACCTTCAAACCTTAAGGCAATTGCTGTTAATTTTTCTTCTAGCTTCTCTTCTAGGCAAGATGATGCTTGAGGAGCAAAGCCTTTTCTCGAGGCTAGAGGGTTTTTTTTTCGCTTCTTAGCATTTTTAAAGCATGTTTTGGATGGCAAGAGACCTAAACTGCCAGAAAGTCAGAAACAACTTCCACATCAGAAACCAGTTGATAGGAAAGATAGATCCCATATTCCTCCCTCCCTGGAACAGTTTATAAAGTTCCAAGCGACTTTCCTTGTTTTACTTGTCAGTTTCAGCAGAAAGGAATCCAGTCACTTGAGTCTGAAAAGAAATGCTTGGAGAGCGATTCTAGGCTGTCAAACCTTAAGGCAATTGCTGTTAGTTTTGCTTCTTGCTTCTCTTTTAGGCAAGACGATGCTTGGAGAGCATTATCTTTTCTTGAGGTTGGAGACGTTCTTTTTTCCTTTTAAGCATTTTTAAAGCATGTTTTGCATGGCAAGAGACCTAAACTGCCAGAAAGTCAGAAACTGCTCCCACATCAGAAACCAGTTGATAGGAAAGATATTCCCATATTCCTCCCTCCCTGGAACAGTTTATAAAGTTCTAAGCGACTTTCATTGTTTTACTTGTCAATTTCAGCAGAAAGGAATCCAGTAACCTGAGTCTGAAAAGAAATGCTTGGAGAGCGATTGTAGGCTGTCAAACCTTAAGGCAATTGCTGTTAGTTTTGCTTCTTGCTTCTTTTTTAGGCAAGACGATGCTTGGAGAGCATTATCTTTTCTTGAGGTTGGAGACGTTTTTTTTTTGCTTCTTAGCATTTTTAAAGCATGTTTTGCATGGCAAGCGTCCTAAAGTGCCAGAAAGTCAGAAACTGATCCCACATTAGAAACCAGTTGATACGAAAAATATACCCATATTCTTCCATCCCTGAAACAGTTTTGGTGAGCTGCAAACAATTTTCTTGGTTTTACTTGTCAGCTTCAGCAGAAAGGAATCCAGTAACCTGAGTCTGAAAAGAAATGCTTGGAGAGCGATTGTAGGCTGTCAAACCTTAAGGCAATTGCTGTTAGTTTTGCTTCTAGGCAAGACGATGCTTGGAGAGCATTATCTTTTCTTGAGGTTGGAGACGTTTTTTTTTGCTTCTTAGCATTTTTAAAGCATGTTTTGCATGGCAAGAGACCTAAACTGCCAGAAAGTCAGAAACTGCTCCCACATTAGAAACCACTTGATACCAAAATATACCTATGTTCTTCCCTGCCTGGAGCAGTTTATAAAGCTCTAAGCGACTTTCATTGTTTTACTTGTCAATTTCAGCAGAAAGGAATCCAGTAACCTGAGTCTGAAAAGAGATGCTTGGAGAGTGATTCTAGGCTGTTACTCCTTCAAACCTTAAGGCAATTGCTGTTAATTTTGCTTCTAGCTTCTCTTCTATGCAAGAAGATGCTTGGGGAGCAAAGCCTTTTCTCGAAGCTAGAGAGGTTTATTTTCGCTTCTTAGCATTTTTAAAGCATGTTTTGCATGGCAAGAGACCTAAACTGCCAGAAAGTCAGAAACAGCTCTCACATTAGAAACCAGTTGATAGCAAAAATATACCCATATTCTTCCATCCCTGAAACAGTTTTGGTGAGCTGCAAACTATTTTTTCGGTTTTACTTGTCAGCTTCAGCAGAAAGGAATCCAGTAACCTGAGTCTGAAAAGAAATGCTTGGAGAGCGATTCTAGGCTGTCAAACCTTAAGGCAATTGCTGTTAAATTTGCTTCTTGCTTCTCTTCTATTCAAGATGATGCTTTAGGAGCAATACTTCTTCTCGTTTCTAGAGGGTTTTTTTTTCGCTTCTTGGCATTTTTAAAGCATGTTTTCATGGCAAGAGACCTAAACTGCCAGAAAGTCAGAAACTGCTCCCACATTAGAAACCAGTTGATACGAAAAATATACCCATATTCTTCCATCCATGAAACAGTTTTGGTGAGCTGCAAACAATTTTCTGGGTTTTACTTGTCAGCTTTAGCAGAAAGGAATCCAGTAACCTGAGTCTGAAAACAAATGCTTGGAGAGCGATTGTAGGCTGTCAAACCTTAAGGCAATTGCTGTTAGTTTTGCTTCTTGCTTCTCTTTTAGGCAAGACGATGCTTGGAGAGCATTATCTTTTCTTGAGGTTGGAGACGTTTTTTTTTGCTTCTTAGCATTTTTAAAGCATGTTTTGCATGGCAAGCGACCTAATCTGCCAGAAAGTCAGAAACAGTTCCCACATTAGAAACCAGTTGATAGCAAAAATATACCGATATTCTTCCATCCCTGAAACAGTTTCGAGTGAACTGCAAACTATTTTCTGGGTTTTACTTGTCATTTTCAGCAGAAAGGAATCCAGTAACCTGAGTCTGAAAAGAAATGCTTGGAGAGAGATTCTAGGCTGTACACCTCAAACCTTAAGGCAATTGCTGTTAATTTTGCTTCTAGCTTCTCTTCTTAGGCAAGATGATGCTTGAGGAGCAAAGCCTTTTCTCCAAGCTAGAGAGGTTTATTTTCGCTTCTTAGCATTTTTAAAGCATGTTTTGGATGGCAAGAGACCTAAACTGCCAGAAAGTCAGAAACTGCTCCCACATTAGAAACCAGTTGATAGCAAAAATATACCCATATTCTTCTGTCCCAGAAAGATTTCTAGTGAACTGCAAACTATTTTCTGGGTTTTACTTGTCATTTTCAGCAGAAAGGAATACAGTAACCTGAGTCTGAAAAGAAATGCTTGGAGAGCGATTCTAGGCTGTCAAACCTTAAGGCAATTGCTGTTAGTTTTGCTTCTTGCTTCTCTTTTAGGCAAGACGATGCTTGGAGAGCATTATCTTTTCTTGAGGTTGGAGACGTTTATTTTTGCTTCTTAGCATTTTTAAAGCATGTTTTGGATGGCAAGAGACCTAAACTGCCAGAAAGTCAGAAACTGCTCCCACATTAGAAACCAGTTGATACGAAAAATATACCCATATTCTTCCCTCCCTGGAGCAGTTTATAAAGCTCTAAGCGACTTTCATTGTTTTACTTGTCAATTTCAGCAGAAAGGAATCCAGTAACCTGAGTCTGAAAAGAAATGCTTGGAGAGTGATTCTAGGCTGTCACACCTTCAAACCTTAAGGCAATTGCTGTTAATTTTGCTTCTAGCTTCTCTTCTATGCAAGATGATGCTTGCGGAGCAATGCCTTTTCTCCAAGCTAGAGAGGTTTATTTTCGCTTCTTAGCATTTTTAAAGCATGTTTTGCATGGCAAGAGACCTATACTGCCAGAAAGTCAGAAACAGCTCCCACATCAGAAACCAGTTGATAGGAAAGATATACCCATATTCTTCCTTCCCTGAAACATTTTTAGTAATCTGCAAACTATTTTCTGGGTTTTACTTGTCATTTTCAGCAGAAAGGAATCCAGTAACCTGAGTCTGAAAAGAAATGCTTGGAGAGTGATTCTAGGCTGTCACACCTTCAAACCTTAAGGCAATTGCTGTTAATTTTGCTTCTAGCTTCTCTTCTATGCAAGAAGATGCTTGAGGAGCAAAGCCTTTTCTCGAAGCTAGAGAGGTTTATTTTCGCTTCTTAGCATTTTTAAAGCATGTTTTGGATGGCAAGAGACCTAAACTGCCAGAAAGTCAGAAACTGCTCCCACATTAGAAACCAGTTGATACGAAAAATATACCCATATTCTTCCATCCCTGAAACAGTTTTGGTGAGCTGCAAACTATTTTCTTGGGTTTTACTTGTCAGCTTCAGCAGAAAGGAATCCAGTAACCTGAGTCTGAAAAGAAATGCTTGGAGAGCGATTCTAGGCTGTTACACCTTCAAACCTTAAGGCAATTGCTGTTAATTTTGCTTCTAGCTTCTCTTCTATGCAAGATGATGCTTGAGGAGTAAAGCCTTTTCTCGAGGCTAGAGGGTTTTTTTTTCGCTTCTTGGCATTTTTAAAGCATGTTTTCATGGCAAGAGACCTAAACTGCCAGAAAGTCAGAAACAGCTCCCACATCAGAAACCAGTTGATAGGAAAGATATACTCATATTCTTTCTTCCCTGAAATATTTTTAGTAATCTGCAAACAGGTTTCTGAGTTTTAGTTGTCAGTTTCAGCAGAAAGGAATCCAGTAACCTGAGTCTGAAAAGAAATGCTTGGAGAGCGATTCTAGGCTGTCAAACCTTAAGGCAATTGCTGTTAGTTTTGCTTCTTGCTTCTCTTTTAGGCAAGACGATGCTTGGAGAGCATTATCTTTTCTTGAGGTTGGAGACGTTTTTTTTTGCTTCTTAGCATTTTTAAAGCATGTTTTGCATGGCAAGAGACCTAAACTGCCAGAAAGTCAGAAACTGCTCCCACATTAGAAACCACTTGATACGAAAATATACCTATGTTCTTCCCTGCCTGGAGCAGTTTATAAAGCTCTAAGCGACTTTCATTGTTTTACTTGTCAGCTTCAGCAGAAAGGAATCCAGTAACCTGAGTCTGAAAAGAAATGCTTGGAGAGTGATTCTAGGCTGTTACACCTTCAAACCTTAAGGCAATTGCTGTTAATTTTGCTTCTAGCTTCTCTTCTATGCAAGAAGATGCTTGGGGAGCAAAGCCTTTTCTCGAAGCTAGAGAGGTTTATTTTCGCTTCTTAGCATTTTTAAAGCATGTTTTGCATGGCAAGAGACCTAAACTGCCAGAAAGTCAGAAAGAGCTCCCACATTAGAAACCGCTTGATACGAAAATATACGTAGGTTCTTCCCTGCCTGGAACAGTTTCTAAAGTTCTAAGCGACTTTCATTGTTTTACTTGTCAATTTCAGCAGAAAGGAATCCAGTAACCTGAGTCTGAAAACAAATGCTTGGAGAGCGATTGTAGGCTGTCAAACCTTAAGGCAATTGCTGTTAGTTTTGCTTCTTGCTTCTTTTTTAGGCAAGATGATGCTTGCGGAGCAAAGCCTTTTCTCCAAGCTAGAGAGGTTTATTTTCGCTTCTTAGCATTTTTAAAGCATGTTTTGCATGGCAAGAGACCTAAACTGCCAGATAGTCAGAAACAGATCCTACATTAGAAACCAGTTGATAGGAAAGACATTCCCATATTTTTTTTTCCCTGAAACATTTTTAGTAATCTGCAAACTGGTTTCTGGGTTTTACTTGTCAGTTTCATCAGAAAGGAATCCAGTAACCTGAGTCTGAAAAGAAAGGCTTGGAGAGAGATTCTAGGCTGTCACACCTTCAAACCGTAAGGCTGTTGCTGTTAATTTCGCTTCTAGCTTCTCTTTTAGGCAAGATTATGCTTGGGGAGTAAAGCCTTTTCTCGAAGCAAGAGGGGTTTTTTTTTGCTTCTTATCATTTTTAAGGCATGTTTTACATGGCAAGAGACCTAAACAGCTACAAAGCCAGAAACAGCTCCCACATTAGAAACCAGTTGATAAGAAAGATATACTCATATTCTTCCTTCCCTGAAACATTTTTAGTAAGCTGCAAACTGTTTTCTGGGTTTTAGTTGTCAGTTTCAGCAGAAAGGAATCCAGTAACCTGAGTCTGAAAAGAAAGGCTTGGAGAGAGATTCTAGGCTGTCACACCTTCAAACCTTAAGGCAACTGCTGTTAATTTCGCTTCTAGCTTCTCTTTTTAGCAAGATGATGCTTGGAGAGCAATAATTTTTCTCGTTTCTAGAGGATTTTTTTTCGCTTCTTATCATTTTTAAGGCATGTTTTACATGGCAAGAGACCTAAACAGCTACAGAGCCAGAAACAGCTCCCACATTAGAAACCAGTTGATAAGAAAGATATACCCATATTCTTCCTTCCCTGAAACATTTTTAGTAAGCTGCAAACTGTTTTCTGGGTTTTAGTTGTCAGTTTCAGCAGAATGTAATCCAGTAACCTGAGTCTGAAAAGAAACGCTTGGAGAGAGATTCTAGGCTGTCACACCTTCAAACCTTAAGGCTATTGCTGTTAATTTCGCTTCTAGCTTCTCTTTTAGGCAAGATGATGCTTGGGGAGTAAAGCCTTTTCTCGAAGCTAGAGAGGTTTATTTTCGCTTCTCAGCATTTTTAAGGCATGTTTTGCATGGCAAGAGACCTAAACTGCCAGAAAGTAAGAAACAGCTCCCACATCAGAAACCAGTTGATAGGAAAAATATACCCATATTCTTCCATCCCTGAAATAGTTTTGGTGAGCTGCAAACTATTTTCTGGGTTTTACTTGTCAGCTTCAGCAGAAAGGAATCCAGTAACCTGAGTCTGAAAAGAAATGCTTGGAGAGTGATTCTAGGCTGTCACACCTTCAAACCTTAAGGCAATTGCTGTTAATTTTGCTTCTAGCTTCTCTTTTATGCAAGAAGATGCTTGAGGAGTAAAGCCTTTTCTCGAGGCTAGAGGGTTTTTTTTTTCGCTTCTTGGCATTTTTAAAGCATGTTTTGCATGGCAAGCGACCTAATCTGCCAGAAAGTCAGAAACAGCTCCCACATCAGAAACCAGTTGATACGAAAAATATACCCATATTCTTTCTTCCCTGAAATATTGTTAGTAATCTGCAAACTGGTTTCTGGGTTTTAGTTGTCAGTTTCAGCAGAAAGGAATCCAGTAACCTGAGTCTGAAAAGAAATGCTTGGAGAGAGAGTCTAGGCTGTCACACCTTCAAACCTTAAGGCAATTGCTGTTAATTTTGCTTCTTGCTTCTTTTTAGGCAAGATGATGCTTGAGGAGTAAAGCCATTTCTCGAGGCTAGAGGGGTTTTTTTTCGCTTCTTAGCATTTTTAAAGCATGTTTTGCATGGCAAGCGACCTAATCTGCCAGAAAGTCAGAAACAGCTCCCACATTAGAAACCAGTTGATAGCAAAAATATACCCATATTCTTTCGTCCCTGAAAGATTTCGAGTGAACTGCAAACTATTTTCTGGGTTTTACTTGTCATTTTCAGCAGAAAGGAATCCAGTAACCTGAGTCTGAAAAGAAATGCTTGGAGAGAGATTCTAGGCTGTCACACCTTCAAACCTTATGGCAATTACTGTTAATTTTGCTTCTTGCTTCTTTTTTAGGCAAGATGATGCTTGCGGAGTAAAGCCTTTTCTCCAGGCTAGAGGGTTTCTTTTTCGCTTCTTGGCATTTCTAAAGCATGTTTTGCATGGCAAGAGACCTAAACTGCCAGAAAGTCAGAAACTGCTCCCACATTAGAAACCAGTTGATACGAAAAATATACCCATATTCTTCCATCCCTGAAACAGTTTTGGTGAGCTGCAAAGAATTTTCTGGGTTTTACTTGTCAGCGTCAGCAGAAAGGAATCCAGTAACCTGAGTCTGAAAAGAAATGCTTGGAGAGCGATTCTAGGCTGTCAAACCTTAAGGCAATTGCTGTTAATTTTGCTTCTAGCTTCTCTTCTATGCAAGAAGATGCTTGAGGAGTAAAGCCTTTTCTCGAGGCTAGAGGGTTTTTTTTTTGCTTCTTAGCATTTTTAAAGCATGTTTTGCATGGCAAGCGACCTAAAGTGCCAGAAAGTCAGAAACTGATCCCACATTAGAAACCAGTTGATACGAAAAATATACCCATATTCTTCCTTCCCTGAAACATTTTTGGTAAGCTGCAAACTGTTTTCTGGGTTTTACTTGTCAGTTTCAGCAGAAAGGAATCCAGTAACCTGAGTCTGAAAAGAAATGCTTGGAGAGAGATTCTAGGCTGTCACACAAACCTTAAGGCAATTGCTGTTAGTTTTGCTTCTTGCTTCTTTTTTTAGGCAAGATGATGCTTGCGGAGCAAAGCCTTTTCTCCAAGCTAGAGAGGTTTATTTTCGCTTCTTAGCATTTTTAAAGCATGTTTTGCATGGCAAGAGAAGTAAACTGCCAGAAAGTCAGAAACAGCTCCCACATTAGAAACCACTTGATAGGAAAGATATTCCCATATTCCTCCCTCCCTGGAACAGTTTATAAAGTTCTAAGCGACTTTCCTTGTTTTACTTGTCAGTTTCAGCAGAAAGGAATCCAGTAACCTGAGTCTGAAAAGAAATGCTTGGAGAGAGATTCTAGGCTGTCACACCTTCAAACCTTAAGGCTATTGCTGTTAATTTCGCTTCTAGCTTCTCTTTTAGGCAAGATAATGCTTGGGGAGCAAAGACTTTTCTCCAAGCTAGAGAGGTTTATTTTCGCTTCTCAGCATTTTTAAAGCATGTTTTGCATGAGACAGGACCTAAACTGCCAGATAGTCAGAAACAGATCCTACATTAGAAACCAGTTGATAGGAAAGACATCCCCATATTTTTTTTTCCCTGAAACATTTTTAGTAAGCTGCAAACTGTTTTCTGGGTTTTAGTTGTCAGTTTCATCAGAAAGGAATCCAGTAACCTGAGTCTGAAAAGAAAGGCTTGGAGAGAGATTCTAGGCTGTCACACCTTCAAACCTTAAGGCAATTTCTGTTAATTTCGCTTCTAGCTTCTCTTTTAGGCAAGATGATGCTTGGAGAGTAATACTTTTTCTCGTTTCTAGAGGGTTTTTTTTCGCTTCTTATCATTTTTAAGGCATGTTTTACATGGCAAGAGAAGTAAACTGCCAGAAAGTAAGAAATAGCTCCCATATTAGAAACCACTTGATAGGAAAGATATTCCCATATTCTTCCTTCCCTGAAACAGTTTATAAAGTCCTAAGCGACTTTCCTTATTTTACTTGTCAGTTTCAGCAGAATGCAATCCAGTAACCTGAGTCTGAAAAGAAACGCTTGGAGAGAGATTCTAGGCTGTCACACCTTCAAACCTTAAGGCAATTGCTATTAATTTTGCTTCTAGCTTCTCTTTTAGGCAAGATTATGCTTGGGGAGTAAAGCCTTTTCTCGAAGCAAGAGGGGTTTTTTTTTGCTTCTTATCATTTTTAAGGCATGTTTTACATGGCAAGAGAAGTAAACTGCCAGAAAGTCAGAAACAGCTCCCACATTAGAAACCACTTGATAGGAAAGATATACTCATATTCTTTCTTCCCTGAAATATTTTTAGTAATCTGCAAACTGTTTTCTGGGTTTTAGTTGTCAGTTTCAGCAGAAAGGAATCCAGTAACCTGAGTCTGAAAAGAAAGGCTTGGAGAGAGATTCTAGGCTGTCACACCTTCAAACCTTAAGGCAATTGCTGTTAATTTTGCTTCTAGCTTCTCTTTTAGCAAGATGATGCTTGGAGAGCAATAATTTTTCTCGTTTCTAGAGGGTTTTTTTTCGCTTCTTATCATTTTTAAGGCATGTTTTCCATGGCAAGAGACCTAAACTGCCAGAAAGTCAGAAACACCTCCCATATTAGAAACCAGTTGATAGGAAGGATATACCCATATTCTTCGTTCCCTGAAACATTTTTAGTAAGCTGCAAACTGTTTTCTGGGTTTTAGTTGTCAGTTTTCAGCAGAAAGGAATACAGTAACCTGAGTCCGAAAAGAAATGCTTGGAGAGTGATTCTAGGCTGTCACACCTTCAAACCTTATGGCCTGTCTCTTATTTTGCTTCTAGCTTCTCTTTTATGCAAGATGGTGCTTGGGGAGTAAAGCCTTTTCTCGAGGCTAGAGGGTTTTTTTTTTCGCTTCTTGGCATTTTTAAAGCATGTTTTGCATGGCAAGCGACCTAATCTGCCAGAAAGTCAGAAACAGCTCCCACATCAGAAACCAGTTGATATGAAAAATATACCCATATTCTTCCATCCCTGAAATAGTTTTGGTGAGCTGCAAACTATTTTTTGGGTTTTACTTGTCAGCTTCAGCAGAAAGGAATCCAGTAACCTGAGTCTGAAAAGAAATGCTTGGAGAGCGATTGTAGGCTGTCACACCGTCAAACATTATGGCAATTGCTGTTAGTTTTGCTTCTTGCTTCTTTTTTTAGGCAAGATGATGCTTGAGGAGCAAAGCCTTTTCTCCAAGCTAGAGAGGTTTATTTTCGCTTCTTAGCATTTTTAAAGCATGTTTTGGATGGCAAGAGACCTAAACTGCCAGAAAGTCAGAAACTGCTCCCACATTAGAAACCGCTTGATACGAAAATATACGTAGGTTCTTCCCTGCCTGGAACAGTTTTGGTGAGTTGTAAGCGATTTTCTTGTTTTACTTGTCAGTTTCATCAGAAAGGAATCCAGTCACTTGAGTCTGAAAAGAAATGCTTGGAGAGCGATTGTAGGCTGTCAAACCTTAAGGCAATTGCTGTTAGTTTTGCTTCTTGCTTCTCTTTTAGGCAAGACGATGCTTGGAGAGCATTATCTTTTCTTGAGGTTGGAGACGTTTTTTTTTTGCTTCTTAGCATTTTTAAAGCATGTTTTGCATGGCAAGCGACCTAAACTGCCAGAAAGTCAGAAACTGCTCCCACATTAGAAACCGGTTGATACGAAAATATACGTATGTTCTTCCCTGCCTGGAACAGTTTGTAAAGTTCTAAGCGACTTTCTTTGTTTTACTTGTCAATTTCAGCAGAAAGGAATCCAGTAACCTGAGTCTGAAAAGAAATGCTTGGAGAGTGATTCTAGGCTGTTACACCTTCAAACCTTAAGGCAATTGCTGTTAATTTTGCTTCTAGCTTCTCTTCTATGCAAGAAGATGCTTGGGGAGCAAAGACTTTTCTCGAAGCTAGAGAGGTTTATTTTCGCTTCTTAGCATTTTTAAAGCATGTTTTGGATGGCAAGAGACCTAAACTGCCAGAAAGTCAGAAACTGCTCCCACATTAGAAACCGCTTGATACGAAAATATACGTATGTTCTTCCTTGCCTGGAACAGTTTATAAAGTTCTAAGCGACTTTCCTTGTTTTACTTGTCAGTTTCAGCAGAATGCAATCCAGTAAGCTGAGTCTGAAAAGAAAGGCTTGGAGAGAGATTCGAGGCTGTCACACCTTCAAACCTTAAGGCAACTGCTGTTAATTTTGCTTCTAGCTTCTCTTTTCGGCAAGATGGTGCTTGGAGAGCAATATTTTTCTCGTTGCTACAGGGTTTTTTTTTCGCTTCTTAGCATTTTTAAGGCTTGTTTTGCATGGCAAGAGAAGTAAACTGCCAGAAAGTCAGAAACAGCTCCCACATTAGAAACCACTTGATAGGAAAGATATTCCCATATTCTTCCTTCCCTGAAATATTTTATAAGGTGCTAATTGTTTTCTTTTTTTACTTGTCAGTTTTATCAGAAAGTAATCCAGTAACCTGAGTCTGAAAAGAAACGCTTGGAGAGAGATTCTCGGCTGTCACACCTTCAAACCTTAAGGCTATTGCTGTTAATTTCGCTTCTAGCTTCTCTTTTAGGCAAGATGATGCTTGGGGACTAAAGCCTTTTCTCGAAGCAAGAGGGTTTTTTTTCGCTTCTTAGCATTTTTAGGGCATGTTTTGCATAGCAAGAGAAGTAAACTGCTAGAAAGTGAGAAACAGCTCCGACATTAGAAACCAGTTGATAGGAAAGATATTCCCATATTCTTCCTTCCCTGAAACAGTTTATAAAGTCCTAAGCGACTTTCCTTCTTTTACTTGTCAGTTTCAGCAGAATGCAATCCAGTAACCTGAGTCTGAAAATAAACGCTTGGAGAGAGATTCTAGGCTGTCACACCTTCAAACCTTAAGGCTATTGCTGTTAATTTCGCTTCTAGCTTCTCTTTTAGGCAAGATGATGCTTGGCGACTAAAGCCTTTTCTCGAAGCTAGAGAGGTTTATTTTCGCTTCTCAGCATTTTTAAGGCATGTTTTGCATGGCAAGAGAAGTAAACAGCCAGAAAGTAAGAAACATCTCCCACATTAGAAACCACTTGATAGGAAAGATATTCCCATATTCTTCCTTCCCTGAAACATTTTTAGTAATCTGCAAACTGGTTTCTGGGTTTTACTTGTCAGTTTCATCAGAAAGGAATCCAGTAACCTGAGTCTGAAAAGAAAGGCTTGGAGAGAGATTCTCGGCTGTCACACCTTCAGACCTTAAGGCAATTGCTGTTAGTTTGAAGGTGTGACAGCCTAGAATCTGTCTCCAAGCATTTGTTTTCAGACTCAGGTTACTGGATTCCTTTCTGCTGAAACTGACAAGTAAAACCCAGAAACCAGTTTGCAGCTTACTAAAAACAGCCAGAAAGTAAGAAACAGCTCCCACATTAGAAACCAGTTGATAGGAAAGATATACTCATATTCTTTCTTCCCTGAAACATTTTTAGTAAGCTGCAAACTGGTTTCCGGGTTTTACTTGTCAGTTTCAGCAGAAAAGAATCCGGTAACCTGAGACCGAAAAGAAACGCTTGGAGAGAGATTCTAGGCTGTCACACCTTCAAACCTTAAGGCTATTGCTGTTAATTTCGCTTCTAGCTTCTCTTTTAGGCAAGATGATGCTAGGGGAGTAAAGCCTTTTCTCGAAGCTAGAGAGGTTTATTTTCGCTTCTCAGCATTTTTAAGGCATGTTTTGCATGGCAAGAGACCTAAACTGCCAGAAAGTCAGAAACAACTCCCACATTAGGAACCAGTTGATAGGAAAGATAAACCCGTATTCTTCCGTCGCTGGAGCAGTTTATAAAGTTCTAAGCAACTTTCCTTGTTTTACTTGTCAATTTCAGCAGAAAGGAATCCAGTAAGCTGAGTCTGAAAAGAAAGGCTTGGAGAGAGATTCTAGGCTGTCACACCTTCAAACCTTAAGGCAATTGCTCTTAGTTTTGCTTCTTGCTTCTCTTTTAGGAAAGACGATGCTTGGAGAGCATTATCTTTTCTTGAGGTTGGAGACGTTTATTTTTGCTTCTTAGCATTTTTAAAGCATGTTTTGCATGGCAAGCGACCTAAATTGCCAGAAAGTCAGAAACTGCTCCCACATTAGAAACCACTTGATACCAAAATATACCTATGTTCTTCCCTGCCTGGAGCAGTTTATAAAGCTCTAAGCGACTTTCATTGTTTTACTTGTCAATTTCAGCAGAAAGGAATCCAGTAACCTGAGTCTGAAAAGAAATGCTTGGAGAGTGATTCTAGGCTGTTACACCTTCAAACCTTAAGGCAATTGCTGTTAATTTTGCTTCTAGCTTCTCTTCTATGCAAGAAGATGCTTGGGGAGCAAAGCCTTTTCTCGAAGCTAGAGAGGTTTATTTTCGCTTCTTAGCATTTTTAAAGCATGTTTTGGATGGCAAGAGACCTAAACTGCCTGAAAGTCAGAAAGCTGCTCCCACATTAGAAACCAGTTGATAGGAAAAATATACCCATATTCTTCCATCCCTGAAACAGTTTTGGTGAGCTGCAAACTATTTTCTGGGTTTTACTTGTCATTTTCAGCAGAAAGGAATCCAGTAACCTGAGTCTGAAAACAAATGCTTGGAGAGCGATTGTAGGCTGTCAAACCTTAAGGCAATTGCTGTTAGTTTTGCTTCTTGCTTCTCTTTTAGGCAAGACGATGCTTGGAGAGCATTATCTTTTCTTGAGGTTGGAGACGTTTTTTTTTGCTTCTTAGCATTTTTAAAGCATGTTTTGCATGGCAAGAGACCTAAACTGCCAGAAAGTCAGAAACTGCTCACACATTAGAAACCACTTGATACCAAAATATACCTATGTTCTTCCCTGCCTGGAGCAGTTTATAAAGTCCTAAGCGACTTTCCTTCTTTTACTTGTCAGTTTCAGCAGAATGCAATCCAGTAACCTGAGTCTGAAAATAAACGCTTGGAGAGAGATTCTAGGCTGTCACACCTTCAAACCTTAAGGCTATTGCTGTTAATTTCGCTTCTAGCTTCTCTTTTAGGCAAGATGATGCTTGGGGAGTAAAGCCTTTTCTCGAAGCTAGAGAAGTTTATTTTCGCTTCTCAGCATTTTTACGGCATGTTTTGCATGGCAAGAGACCTAAACTGCCAGAAAGTCAGAAACAGATCCCACATTAGAAACCACTTGATAGGAAAGATATACTCATATTCTTCCTTCCCTGAAACAGTTTATAAAGTCCTAAGCGACTTTCCTTCTTTTACTTGTCAGTTTCAGCAGAAAGGAATCCAGTAAGCTGAGTCTGAAAAGAAAGGCTTGGAGAGAGATTCTAGGCTGTCACACCTTCAAACCTTAAGGCAATTGCTGTTAATTTCGCTTCTAGCTTCTCTTTTTGGCAAGATGATGCTTGGAGAGCAATAATTTTTCTCGTTTCTAGAGGATTTTTTTTCGCTTCTTATCATTTTTAAGGCATGTTTTACATGGCAAGAGACCTAAACAGCTACAAAGCCAGAAACAGCTCCCACATTAGAAACCAGTTGACAAGAAAGATATACCCATATTCTTCCTTCCCTGAAACATTTTTAGTAAGCTGCAAACTATATTCTGGGTTTTACTTGTCAGTTTCATCAGAAAGGAATCCAGTAAGCTGAGTCTGAAAAGAAAGGCTTGGAGAGAGATTCTAGGCTGTCACACCTTCAAACCTTAAGGCAATAGCTGTTAATTTCGCTTCTAGCTTCTCTTTTTGGCAAGATGATGCTTGGGGATCAAAGCCTTTTCTCCAAGCTAGAGAGGTTTATTTTCGCTTCTTAGCATTTTCCAAGCATGTTTTGCATGGCAAGAGACCTAAACTGCCAAAAAGTCAGAAACAGCTCCCACATCAGAAACCAGTTGATAGGAAAGATATTCCCATATTCCTCCCTCCCTGGAACAGTTTATAAAGTTCTAAGCGACTTTCCTTGCTTTAGTTGTCAGTTTCAGCAGAAAGGAATCCAGTAACCTGAATCTGAAAAGAAACGCTTGGAGAGAGATTCTAGGCTGTCACACCTTCAAACCTTAAGGCAACTGCTGTTAATCTCGCTTCTAGCTTCTCTTTTAGGCAAGATGATGCTTGGAGAGCATTACTTTTTCTCGTTTCTAGAGGGTTTTTTTTCGCTTCTTATCATTTTTAAAGCATGTTTTGAATGGCAAGAGAAGTAAACTGCCAGAAAGTAAGAAACAGCTCCCACATCAGAAACCAGTTGATAGGAAAGATATTCTCATATTCCTCCCTGCCTGGAAGTGTTTATAAAGTTCTAAGCGACTTGCCTTGTTTTAGTTGTCAGTTTCAGCAGAAAGGAATCCAGTAACCTGAGTCTGAAAAGAAATGCTTGGAGAGAGATTCTAGGCTGTCACACCTTCAAACCTTAAGGCAATAGCTGTTAGTTTTGCTTCTTGCTTCTTTTTTAGGCAAGATAATGGTTGGGGAGCAAAACCTTTTCTCCAAGCTAGAGAGGTTTATTTTCGCTTCTCAGCATTTTTAAGGCATGTTTTGCATGGCAAGAGACCTAAACTGCCAGAAAGTCAGAAAGGGCTCCCACATTAGAAACCAGTTGATAGGAAAGATATACTCATATTCTTCCTTCCCTGAAACATTTTTAGGAGGCTGCAAACTATATTCTGGGTTTTAGTTGTCAGTTTCATCAGAAAGGAATCCAGTAACCAGAGTCTGAAGAGAAATGCTTGGAGAGAGATTCTAGGCTGTCACACCTTCAAACCTTAAGGCAACTGCTGTTAATTTCGCTTCTAGCTTCTCTTTTAGGCAAGATGATGCTTGGAGAGTAATACTTTTTCTCATTTCTAGAGGGGTTTTTTTTCGCTTCTTAGCATTTTTAAGGCATGTTTTGCATGGCAAGAGAAGTAAACAGCCAGAAAGTAAGAAACAGCTCCCACATCAGAAACCACTTGATAGGAAAGATATTCCCATATTCTTCCTTCCCTGAAACAGTTTATAAAGTCCTAAGCGACTTTCCTTATTTTACTTGACAGTTTCAGCAGAAAGGAATCCAGTAACCTGAGTCTGAAAAGAAACGCTTGGAGAGAGATTCTAGGCTGTCACACCTTCAAACCTTAAGGGAACTGCTGTTAATTTCGCTTCTAGCTTCTCTTTTAGGCAAGATGATGCTTGGGGAGTAAAGCCTTTTCTCGATTCTAGAGGGTTTTTTTTCGCTTCTCAGCATTTTTAAGGCATGTTTTGCATGGCAAGAGAAGTAAACAGCCAGAAAGTAAGAAACAGATCCCACATTAGAAACCACTTGATAGGAAAGATATTCCCATATTCTTCCTTCCCTGAAACAGTTTATAAAGTCCTAAGCGACTTTCCTTGTTTTACTTGTCAGTTTTAGCAGAAAGGAATCCAGTAACCTGAGTCTGAAAAGAAAGGCTTGGAGAGAGATTCTAGGCTGTCACACCTTCAAACCTTAAGGCAATTGCTGTTAATTTTGCTTCTAGCTTCTCTTTTAGGCAAGATGATGCTTGGGGACAAAGCTTTTTCTCGTTTCTAGAGGGTTTTTTTTCGCTTCTTAGCATTTTTAAGGCATGTTTTGCATGGCAAGAGAAGTAAACTGCCAGAAAGTCAGAAACAGCTCCCACATTAGAAACCACTTGATAGGAAAGATATTCCCATATTCTTCCTTCCCTGAAACAGTTTATAAAGTCCTAAGCGACTTTCCTTATTTTACTTCTCAGTTTCAGCAGAAAGGAATCCAGTAACCTGAGTCTGAAAAGAAAGGCTTGGAGAGAGATTCTAGGCTGTCACACCTTCAAACCTTAAGGCTATTGCTGTTAATTTCGCTTCTAGCTTCTCTTTTAGGCAAGATGATGCTTGGGGAGTAAAGCCTTTTCTCGAAGCTAGAGAGGTTTATTTTCGCTTCTCAGCATTTTTAAGGCATGTTTTGCATGGCAAGAGACCTAAACTGCCAGAAAGTCAGAAACAGCTCCCACATTAGAAACCAGTTGATAGGAAAGATATTCCCATATTCTTCCTTCCCTGAAATATTTTTAGTAATCTGCAAACTGGTTTCTGGGTTTTACTTGTCAGTTTCATCAGAAAGGAATCCAGTAAGCTGAGTCTGAAAAGAAAGGCTTGGAGAGAGATTCTCGGCTGTCACACCTTCAAACCTTAAGGCAATTGCTGTTAGTTTTGCTTCCAGCTTCTCTTTTAGGCAAGATGATGCTTGGGGACTAAAGCCTTTTCTCCAAGCTAGAGAGGTTTATTTTCGCTTCTCAGCATTTTTAAAGCATGTTTTGCATGGCAAGAGACCTAAACTACTACAAAGTCAGAAACAGCTCCGACATTAGAAACCAGTTGATAGGAAAGATATTCCCATATTCTTCCTTCCCAGAAACAGTTTATAAGTCCTAAGCGACTTTCCTTATTTTACTTGTCAGTTTCAGCAGAATGTAATCCAGTAACCTGAGTCTGAAAAGAAACGCTTGGGGAGAGATTTTAGGCTGTCACACCATCAATCCGTAAGGCTATTGCTGTTAATTTCGCTTCTAGCTTCTCTTTTAGGCAAGATGATGCTTGGGGACTAAAGCCTTTTCTCGAAGCAAGAGGGTTTTTTTTTTTGCTTTTTAGCATTTTTAAAGCATGATTTGCATGGCAAGAGACCTAAACTACTACAAAGTCAGAAACAGCTCCGACATTAGAAACCAGTTGATAGGAAAGATATTCCCATATTCTTCCTTCCCAGAAACAGTTTATAAGTCCTAAGCGACTTTCCTTATTTTACTTGTCAGTTTCAGCAGAAAGGAATCCAGTAACCTGAGTCTGAAAAGAAATGCTTGGAGAGAGATTCTCGGCTGTCACACCTTCAAACCTTAAGGCAATTGCTGTTAGTTTTGCTTCCAGCTTCTCTTTTAGGCAAGATGAATCTTGGGGAGCAAAGCCTTTTCTCCAAGCTAGAGAGGTTTATTTTCGCTTCTTAGCATTTTTAAAGCATGTTTTGCATGGCAAGAGACCTAAACTGCCAGATAGTCAGAAACAACTTCCACATCAGAAACCAGTTGATAGGAAAGATATTCCCATATTCCTCCCTCCCTGGAACAGTTTATAAAGTTCTAAGCGACTTTCCTTGTTTTACTTGTCAGTTTCAGCAGAAAGGAATCCAGTAACCTGAGTCTGAAAAGAAATGCTTGGAAAGAGATTCTAGGCTGTCACACCTTCAAACCTTATGGCAATTGCTGTTAGTTTTGCTTCTTGCTTCTTTTTTTAGGCAAGATGATGCTTGCGGAGCAAAGCCTTTTCTCCAAGCTAGAGAGGTTTATTTTCGCTTCTTAGCATTTTTAAAGCATGTTTTGCATGGCAAGAGACCTAAACTGCCAGAAAGTCAGAAACAACTTCCACATCAGAAACCAGTTGATAGGAAAGATATTCCCATATTCCTCCCTCCCTGGAACAGTTTATAAAGTTCTAAGCGACTTTCCTTGTTTTACTTGTCAGTTTCAGCAGAAAGGAATCCAGTAACCTGAGTCTGAAAAGAAATGCTTGGAGAGCGATTCTAGGCTGTCAAACCTTAAGGCAATTGCTGTTAATTTTGCTTCTAGCTTCAGATCTAGGCAAGTTGNAAATAAACCTCTCTAGCTTCGAGAAAAGGCTTTACTCCCCAAGCATCATCTTGCCTAAAAGAGAAGCTAGAAGCGAAATTAACAGCAATAGCCTTACGGTTTGAAGGTGTGACAGCCTACAATCTCTCTCGAAGCGTTTCTTTTCAGACTCAGGTTACTGGATTCCTTTCTGCTAAAACTGACAAGTAAAACAAGGGAAGTCGCTTAGGACTTTAAAAAATGTTTCAGGGAAGGAAGAATATGGGAATATCTTTCCTATCAAGTGGTTTCTAATGTGGGAGCTGTTTCTGACTTTCTGGCAGTTTACTTCTCTTGCCATGCAAAACATGCCTTAAAAATGATAAGAAGCGAAAAAAAACCCTCAAGAAACCAGTTGATAGGAAAGATATACTCATATTCTTTCTTCCCTGAAACATTTTTAGTAAGCTGCAAACTGTTTTCTGGGTTTTAGTTGTCAGTTTCATCAGAAAGGAATCCAGTAAGCTGAGTCTGAAAAGAAAGGCTTGGAGAGAGATTCTCGGCTGTCACACCTTCAAACCGTAAGGCTGTTGCTGTTAATTTCGCTTCTAGCTTCTCTTTTAGGCAAGATGATGCTTGGGGAGTAAAGCCTTTTCTCGAAGCTAGAGAGGTTTATTTTCGCTTCTCGGAAATGGCCTAGCGGTAGTTCTGCTGTGGGGATTATGTATGAGTCGAATGTCAGGTCTTTGAAGTCTGTGTATTCATAGGATCAGTACCATTGGTGGCCGATGGCCTTTAGTGTGAGGTCTGGTTTGTCAATTTCGTCTATTATGTAAAGGATTTGGAGGGATGGGAGGGCGAGTAAAATGAGGACAATGGCTGGTAAGGTTGTTCAGATTAGTTCTACTTCTTGTGCGTCTACAGTGTTTGAAGAGAGTTTTTCTATCAGTATTAGGGTTAGTAGGTAGAGTACTAGGCTGCAGATTGCTAAGGCGACTATCAGGGCATGGTCGTGAAATTCAACGAGTTCTTCTATGATTGGGGATGAGGCGTCTTGGAATCCTAATTGTGAGTGGTTCGCCACGTAAGATGTACAGGGTTTTCATCTGTGATTTAGTCTTGACAAGGCTATGTAATGGTTTTACTAGCATCTTATGAGAAAGAAGCATAGGTGGTTTAATGCGGTTGGCTTGAAACCAATGTATGGGGGTTCGATTCCTCCCTTTCTTGGATTTGGACAAAGGCGGGTTCCTCGAAGGTGTGGTAGGGAGGAGGGCAGCCGTGGAGTCATTCGATGTTGGTGGCTGTTAGTTCTGGCTGTAGGACTTTTCGTTTTGATGCTAGAGCTTCTCAGATGATGAATATTAATATGATTACAGCTGTTACTGAAATTAGTGAGCCGATAGAGGACAGAGTGTTTCATAGGGTGTAGGCATCTGGGTAGTCCGAGTATCGTCGTGGTATACCAGCCAGGCCTAGGAAGTGTTGTGGGAAGAAGGTTAGGTTTACACCTGCGAATATTACTCCAAAGTGGGCTTTGGTTCAGGTAGGGTGCAGAGTGAATCCTGTGAATAGTGGGAATCAGTGGGTGAATCCTGCTAAGATAGCGAATACTGCCCCTATTGACAAGACGTAGTGGAAGTGGGCAACTACATAGTATGTGTCGTGAAGGGCAATGTCTAGTGAAGAGTTTGCTACGACTACTCCGGTAAGGCCGCCCACAGTGAATAGGCTGTCACACCTTCAAACCGTAAGGCTGTTGCTGTTAATTTCGCTTCTAGCTTCTCGTTTCGGCAAGATGATGCTTGGAGAGCAATACTTTTTCTCGTTTCTAGAGGGGTTTTTTTTCGCTTCTTGGCATTTTTAAAGCATGTTTTGCATGGCAAGAGACCTAAACTGCTACAAAGTCAGAAACAACTCCCACATTAGGAACCAGTTGATAGGAAAGATAAACCCGTATTCTTCCGTCCCTGGAGCAGTTTATAAAGTTCTAAGCAACTTTCCTTGTTTTACTTGTCAATTTCAGCAGAAAGGAATCCAGTAAGCTGAGTCTGAAAAGAAACGCTTGGAGAGAGATTCTAGGCTGTCACACCTTCAAACCGTAAGGCTGTTGCTGTTAATTTTGCTTCTTGGTTCTCTTTTAGGCAAGATTATGCTTGGGGAGTAAAGCCTTTTCTCGAAGCAAGAGGGGTTTTTTTTTGCTTTTTAGCATTTTTAAAGCATGTTTTGCATGGCAAGAGACCTAAACTGCCAGAAAGTCAGAAACAGCTCCCACATTAGAAACCAGTTGATAGGAAAGATATTCCAATATTCTTTCTTCCCTGAAACAGTTTATAAAGTCCTAAGCGACTTTCCTTGTTTTACTTGTCAGTTTCAGCAGAATGTAATCCAGTAACCTGAGTCTGAAAAGAAATGCTTGGAGAGAGATTCTAGGCTGTCACACCTTCAAACCTTAAGGCAATTGCTGTTAATTTTGCTTCTAGCTTCTCTTTTAGGCAAGATGATGCTTGGGGAGTAAAGCCTTTTCTCGAAGCTAGAGAGGTTTATTTTCGCTTCTCAGCATTTTTAAGGCATGTTTTGCATGGCAAGAGAAGTAAAAAGCCAGAAAGTAAGAAACAGCTCCCACATTAGAAACCACTTGATAGGAAAGATATACTCATATTCTTTCTTCCCTGAAATATTTTTAGTAATCTGCAAACTGTTTTCTGGGTTTTAGTTGTCAGTTTCAGCAGAAAGGAATCCAGTAACCTGAGTCTGAAAAGAAAGGCTTGGAGAGAGATTCTCGGCTGTCACACCTTCAAACCTGTCTAAGGCAATTGCTGTTAATTTCGCTTCTTGCTTCTCTTTTAGGCAAGATGATGCTTGGAGAGCAATAATTTTTCTCGTTTCTAGAGGGTTTTTTTTCGCTTCTTATCATTTTTAAGGCATGTTTTACATGGCAAGAGACCTAAACAGCTTCAAAGCCAGAAACAGCTCCCACATTAGAAACCAGTTGATAAGAAAGATATACCCATATTCTTCCTTCCCTGAAATATTTTTAGTAAGCTGCAAACTGTTTTCTGGGTTTTAGTTGTCAGTTTCATCAGAAAGGAATCCAGTAAGCTGAGTCTGAAAAGAAATGCTTGGAGAGAGATTCTAGGCTGTCACACCTTCAAACCTTAAGGCAACTACTGTTAATTTCGCTTCTTGCTTCTCTTTTAGGCAATATGATGCTTGGGGACAAAGCTTTTTCTCGAAGCTAGAAAGGTTTATTTTCGCTTCTTAGCATTTTTAAGGCATGTTTTGCATGGCAAGAGAAGTAAACTGCCAGAAAATCGGAAACAGATCCCACATCAGAAACCAGTTGATAGGAAAGATATTCTCATATTCCTCCCTGCCTGGAAGAGTTTATAAAGTTCTAAGCGACTTTCCTTGTTTTAGTTGTCAGTTTCAGCAGAAAAGAATCCAGTAACCTGAGTCTGAAAAGAAACGCTTGGAGAGAGATTCTAGGCTGTCACACCTTCAAACCTTAAGGCAATAGCTGTTAGTTTTGCTTCTTGCTTCTTTTTTAGGCAAGATAATGCTTGGGGAGCAAAGCCTTTTCTCCAAGCTAGAGAGGTTTATTTTCGCTTCTCAGCATTTTTAAAGCATGTTTTGCATGGCAGGAGAAGTAAACTGCCAGAAAGTCAGAAAGAGCTCCCACATTAGAAACCACTTGATAGGAAAGATATTCCCATATTCTTCCTTCCCTGAAACAGTTTATAAAGTCCTAAGCGACTTTCCTTATTTTACTTGTCAGTTTCAGCAGAAAGGAATCCAGTAACCTGAGTCTGAAAAGAAAGGCTTGGAGAGAGATTCTAGGCTGTCACACCTTCAAACCTTAAGGCAATTGCTGTTAATTTTGCTTCTAGCTTCTCTTTTAGGCAAGATGATGCTTGGGGACAAAGCTTTTTCTCGTTTCTAGAGGGTTTTTTTTCGCTTCTTAGCATTTTTAAGGCATGTTTTGCATGGCAGGAGAAGTAAACTGCCAGAAAGTAAGAAACAGCTCCCACATCAGAAACCAGTTGATAGGAAAGATATACTCATATTCTGTCTTCCCTGAAACATTTATAGTAATCTGCAAACTGTTTTCTGGGTTTTACTTGTCAGTTTCAGCAGAAAGGAATCCAGTAACCTGAGTCTGAAAAGAAACGCTTGGAGAGAGAGTCTAGGCTGTCACACCTTCAAACCTTAAGGCAACTGCTGTTAATTTCGCTTCTAGCTTCTGTTTTAGGCAAGATGATGCTTGGGGACTAAAGCCTTTTCTCGAAGCAAGAGGGGTTTTTTTTTGCTTTTTAGCATTTTTAAAGCATGTTTTGCATGGCAAGAGAAGTAAACTTCCAGAAAGTCAGAAACAGCTCCCACATTAGAAACCAGTTGATAGGAAAGATATTCCCATATTCTTCCTTCCCTGAAACAGTTTATAAAGTCCTAAGCGACTTTCCTTGTTTTACTTGTCAGTTTTAGCAGAATGGAATCCAGTAATCTGAGTCTGAAAAGAAACGCTTGGAGAGAGATTCTAGGCTGTCACACCTTCAAACCTTAAGGCTATTGCTGTTAATTTTGCTTCTAGCTTCTCTTTTAGGCAAGATGATGCTTGGGGAGGAATACTTTTTCTCGTTTCTAGAGGGGTTTTTTTTCGCTTCTTAGCATTTTTAAGGCATGTTTTGCATGGCAGGAGAAGTAAACTGCCTGAAAATCAGAAACAGCTCCCACATTAGAAACCACTTGATAGGAAAGATATTCCCATATTCTTCCTTCCCTGAAACAGTTTATAAAGTCCTAAGCGACTTTCCTTATTTTACTTGTCAGTTTCAGTAGAATGTAATCCAGTAACCTGAGTCTGAAAAGAAACGCTTGGAGAGAGATTCTAGGCTGTCACACCTTCAAACCTTAAGGCAATTGCTGTTAATTTCGCTTCTAGCTTCTCTTTTAGCAAGATGATGCTTGGAGAGCAATAATTTTTCTCGTTTCTAGAGGATTTTTTTTCGCTTCTTATCATTTTTAAGGCATGTTTTACATGGCAAGAGACCTAAACAGCTACAAAGCCAGAAACAGCTCCCACATTAGAAACCAGTTGATAGGAAAGATATACCCATATTCTTCCTTCCCTGAAACATTTTTAGTAATCTGCAAACTGTTTTCTGGGTTTTAGTTGTCAGTTTCATCAGAAAGGAATCCAGTAACCTGAGTCTGAAAATAAATGCTTGGAGAGAGATTCTAGGCTGTCACACCTTCAAACCTTAAGGCAATTGCTGTTAATTTTGCTTCTAGCTTCTCTTTTAGGCAAGATGATGCTTGGGGAGTAAAGCCTTTTCTCGAAGCTAGAGAGGTTTATTTTCGCTTCTCAGCATTTTTAAGGCATGTTTTACATGGCAAGAGACCTAAACAGCTACAAAGCCAGAAACAGCTCCCACATTAGAAACCAGTTGATAAGAAAGATATTCCCATATTCTTCCTTCCCTGAAATATTTTTAGTAAGCTGCAAACTGTTTTCTTGGTTTTACTTAGATGAGTTTCATCAGAAAGGAATCCAGTAACCTGAGTCTGAAAAGAAAGGCTTGGAGAGAGATTCTAGGCTGTCACACCTTCAATCCTTAAAACAATTGCTGTTAATTTTGCTTCTAGCTTCTCTTTTAGGCAAGATGATGCTTGGGGACAAAGCTTTTTCTCGTTTCTAGAGGGTTTTTTTTCGCTTCTTAGCNTTTTTAAGGTATTTGATGTTAGTGGCAGTAAGATGGGTGTTAGGATGATTGATATTGTGAGTAGTGTGAAAGTACTTGGTAGAAGTGTGAGTTCCATTGTCCTTTTACTTGGATTTGCACCAAGGTTAGTGGCTCCTAAGACCAATGGATTGACTATTATCCTTTAAAAGTAAGGGGACTGAGATTTTAGGCTCATATGCAGGAATTAGCAGTTCTTGTTGGTTTAAACCTCCCCTCAGCAGGTAAGAAGAGTTTAACTTCTATTCTTAGGATCACAGACTAAGGTTTTGTTTAAACTATACTTGCATTAGGGGTCGAGAGATTAGGCTGGGTTTTAGGATTAGTAGGAGGAGTGGGATGATATGGAGAGTTATTAAGAGATGTTCTCGTGTGGTGGAGTTTTGTATGTGTGTGATGTGGGTGGGTAGAGGGCCTCGTTGGGTAGTAGCGAATATGAACAATGTGTATGAGGCCGTTAAGAATGTTGCGGCTCCAGTTATAAGGATGGTGAAGGGGGATCAATTGAATAGGGCGATTATGATGGTTAGTTCAGCTATTAGGTTGGTTGTTGGGGGTAGGGCTATATTTGTGAGGTTAGCCAGTAGTCATCAGGTTGCTATAAGGGGGAGGAGAGGTTGGAGGCCTCGGGCGAGAAGGAGAATTCGGCTATGGGTACGTTCGTAGTTTGTGTTGGCTAGGCAGAATAGTGTTGAGGAGGTTAGTCCATGGGAGATTATCAGAATTATTGCGCCAGAGAATGATCAGTGGGTTTGAATTGTGCTTGCGGCGATGACTAACCCTATGTGGCTGACAGAGGAGTAGGCGATGAGAGATTTTAGGTCGGTTTGTCGTAAGCAGATTGAGCTAGTCATGAGAGCTCCTCATAGGGCGAGTGCTAGGAAGGGGTAGAGTAGGGTGCTTGGGATGGTGCCGGTTAATACAGTGATTCGTATGATGCCATATCCTCCAAGTTTTAGGAGTAGGGCGGCTAGTATTGTGAGGTGTAGAGTTCCGGTCTGTGTGTGAAGGTGGAGGATTGGTACTAGGAGGGGAAGGGAGCTAATTAGGGTATAGAAAAGTAGGTAGATGCCGGCGCTCAGGCGTTCTGGCTGGTTTCCTCATCGTGTAATGAGAATTAAGGTGGGGATAAGGGTGGCTTCGAATGAAATGTAGAGTAGAGTTAATTCTGTAGTTGGAAAAGCTAGGATGATGAATGGTTGAATTATGATGAGGGTGATAGTGAAGATTCGTTTGCGGGCTGGGGGTTCGTGTTGCAGGTGGTTTTGGCTTGCCAGGATTATAAGTGGGAGGAGTCAGCATGAGAGGACTATTAGTGGCGCAGAAATTTGGTCGATGCCAGATCATTGGGTGAGATTTTTATGTGGGTAGTATGAGGGTAGGATTCACTGAAGGCTTAGGGTGGCGATGATAAGACTATGTGTGGTAGTGTTGACTCACAGGAACTTTTGAGGGGATAGTAAAGCTGTGGGAAGAAGTATAATTGTAGGTAGAATGATTTTTAGCATTGTAAGAGGTTTAGGTTGTGTAGGTGGTCGGAGCCGTGTGTTGGATTAGTAGGTGCCCCGCTGTCAGGTTGGCAGTAAGGCGTACTCCTAGGGCTAATGGGCGAATTAGGAGGCTTGTGGTTTCAATTATAATTAGGGCTGGGATTAGGGGGGTGGGGGTGCCTTCGGGTAGAAGGTGGCCTAATGAAGCAGATGGTTGGTTTCGCAGGCCTGTGAGAAGGGTAGCTAGCCATAGTGGGAAGGCTAGTGCTAGATTTATTGATAGCTGTGTAGTTGGGGTGAATGTATATGGGAGGAGTCCTAGTAGATTAATAGAAAGGAGAAAGGTTATGAGGGAGGTTAGAATTAGAGCTCATTTATGGCCTTTTTTGTTTAGTGGGGCTATTAGTTGTTTTGTAATTATGTGGATAAATCATGATTGTAGTGTGGATACTCGGTTGGTGATCCATCGATTGCGTGGAGAGGGGAATAATAGGGTTGGGAATAGGAGTGAGATAAGGATTAGTGGGATTCCTGTCTCTTATGCACATATAAATTGGTCAAAAAAGCTTAGGTTCATGGTCAGGATCAGGAGGGGGTTTTTGTGGGTGCTATAAGGTTTTCTGATGGGGTATTAGTGGGTGTGAATGATAGTAACTTGGGTTGGATAATTAATGAGAAGGTGAGTCATGATATGATTATAATGTAGAGTCATGGATTGGGGTTGAGTTGGGGCATGCCATTAGGGAGGTTGGTGGTCCTCTTTTTCTATTGGTCCTCTTTTTCTATTGGAGTATCCGCGTCCCAGTGTAAATGCCCCCAGCCATCTTACTAAGACAAAAGGAGCAGGTATCAGGCACACACCTCCCGCAGCCCAAGACACCTTGCTTAGCCACACCCCCACGGGTATTCAGCAGTAATTAGTATTAAGTAATAAGTGCAAACTTGACTTAGTTAGGACAAAACAGGGTTGGTTAATCTTGTGCCAGCCACCGCGGTCATACAAGAAACCCAAATTAATGGCAACACGGCGTAAAGAGTGACATGACGATATCACCTCAACTAGAACCAAAACACAACTAAGCTGTCATAAGCATAAGCTGTGCCAAAGAACACCCAAAAGATGGTCCTAGTTAACATGACTAACTTACTGTCACGAAAGCTAAGGCACAAACTGGGATTAGATACCCCACTATGCTTAGCCCTAAATCTTGACACCCCCTCAACCAAAGTGTCCGCCTGAGAACTACGAGCACAAACGCTTAAAACTCTAAGGACTTGGCGGTGTCCTAAACCCACCTAGAGGAGCCTGTTCTGTAATCGATAATCCACGATACACCCGACCACTCTTTGCCCAACTCAGCCTACATACCGCCGTCGCCAGTCTACCTAACTTGAAAGAACAGTAGTGAACACAACAGCCCTAACCACGCTAACAAGACAGGTCAAGGTATAGCCCATAGAGTGGAAGAAATGGGCTACATTTTCTAAATTAGAAAACCACGAAAGGGGATATGAAACTCTCCCTAGAAGGCGGATTTAGCAGTAATATTGGACAATAACGCCCTCTTAAAACTGGCCCTAGGACACGTACATACCGCCCGTCACCCTCCTCACAAGCTACACACATAAGTAACTAACAACAATTCCAGCCAAAGATGAGGCAAGTCGTAACAAGGTAAGTGTACCGGAAGGTGTACTTAGCATATCAGGGCATAGCTATAATAATAAAGCGCTTAGCTTACACCCGAGAGATATCTGCAACTACACAGATTGCCCTGAGGCCACCCCCTAGCCCAACCACTACATTTAACTAAACATTAAAAAACAACTACAACCCCAAACTAAAACATTTCAACAATCCTAGTATTGGTGATAGAAAGGAACTACCTGGCGCGATAGCAATTCTGTACCGTAAGGGAAAAGTGAAATAACAATGAAAACTTTAAGCCACAAACAGCAAAGATTAACCCTTGTACCTTTTGCATCATGATTTGGTAAGAACAACCAAGCAAAGTGAACTTAAGCTTACCCCCCCGAAACCCAAGCGAGCTACTTGTGAGCAGCTATTTTGAGCGAACCCGTCTCTGTTGCAAAAGAGTGGGATGACTCACCAGTAGCGGTGAAAAGCCAACCGAGCTGGGTGATAGCTGGCTGCCTGTGAAAATGAATTTAAGTTCATCCTTGGTCGCCCCCAAGAGGACACCCACTCACCCCCCTGTAGTCAACCAAGAGCAATTTAAAGGAGGTACAGCTCCTTTGAAAAAGAACACAACCTCCCCTAGCGGATAAATCCCCCACTTAATTGGCCTGTGGGCCTTCAAGCAGCCATCAACAAAGAGTGCGTCAAAGCTCATTTACTAAAAAATATGTAAACAACATAATTCCCTTACTCTTAACAGGCTAACCTATACTAATAGGAGAATTAATGCTAAAATGAGTAACTTGGAGCCATCCTCTATCAGCGCAAGCTTACATTAACATATTATTAACAGCCATTAAAATACCCCAATCTCAACGAGAACATGTATTTCCAAGTCTGTTAACCCAACATTGGAGCGCTAATCAGAAAGATTGAAATCTACAAAAGGAACTAGGCAAACCCGAGACCCGACTGTTTACCAAAAACATAGCCTTCAGCCAACCAAGTATTGAAGGTGATGCCTGCCCAGCGACACCATTTTTAACGGCCGCGGTATCCTAACCGTGCAAAGGTAGCGCAATCAATTGTCCCATAAATCGAGACCTGTATGAATGGCTAAACGAGATCTCAACTGTCTCTTGTAGATAATCAGTGAAATTGATCATCTTGTGCAAAAGCAAGAATAATACCATAAGACGAGAAGACCCTGTGGAACTTAAAAATCAACAGTCACCTCCCTAATATAAAACCTACCAGGTCCACCACCCAGAGAACACTGACTGATATTTTTTGGTTGGGGCGACCTTGGAGAACAACAAAACCTCCAAAAATAAGACCACAACTCTTAACTTAGAGCTACCCCTCAAAGTACTAATAGTGACCAGACCCAGAATCAATCTGATCAATGAACCAAGCTACCCCAGGGATAACAGCGCAATCCCCTCCAAGAGCCCCTATCGACGAGGGGGCTTACGACCTCGATGTTGGATCAGGACATCCTAATGGTGCAGACGCTATTAAGGGTTCGTTTGTTCAACGATTAACAGTCCTACGTGATCTGAGTTCAGACCGGAGCAATCCAGGTCGGTTTCTATCTATGATTGACTTTTCCTAGTACGAAAGGACCGGAAAAGTAGGCCAATGTAACACTGCACGCCTTCCCCTTAAGTAATGAACACAACTAAATTACAAAAAGGACACCCCACACTTTACCCCAGATAAGGGACCGCTAGCGTGGCAGAGCTTGGTAAATGCAGAAGGCTTAACCCATCTACCCAGAGGTTCAAATCCTCTCCCTAGCTTCCCCCGGATATGACATGACCCCAACCCATAATATATCTCACCATATCTCTCTCTTATATCATTCCCATCCTAATTGCAGTAGCCTTCCTAACCCTAGTAGAGCGAAAAGTACTTAGCTACATACAAGCCCGCAAGGGCCCCAACATTGTAGGCCCCTACGGGCTGCTCCAGCCTATAGCTGATGGAATCAAGCTGTTCATTAAAGAGCCCATCCGCCCATCAACATCCTCTCCCCTCCTATTCATCGCAACCCCCATACTAGCCCTTCTTCTAGCTATAACAATTTGAATTCCACTGCCTCTCCCACACTCACTAGCTGACCTAAACCTAGGTCTACTTTTCCTACTAGCAATATCAAGCCTTGCAGTATACTCGATTCTATGGTCTGGCTGAGCCTCAAACTCCAAGTGCGCCCTAATTGGCGCCCTGCGAGCTGTAGCACAGACCGTTTCCTATGAAGTAACCCTTGCCATTATCCTCCTTTCATTAATTGTACTAACTGGAAATTACACCCTTAACACCCTGGCTACCGCTCAAGAGCCCCTCTACTTAATTTTCTCCTCCTGACCTTTAGCCATAATATGGTACATCTCTACCCTCGCTGAAACAAACCGAGCCCCATTTGATCTAACAGAAGGAGAATCAGAGCTGGTATCAGGGTTCAACGTGGAATACGCCGCGGGTCCATTTGCACTATTCTTCCTAGCCGAATACGCAAACATCGTATTAATGAATGCCCTAACTTCCATTCTATTTCTTAACCCCAGCATGTTGGGCCTACCCTCTGAATTATTCCCCATTATTCTAGCCACAAAGACCCTCCTACTATCCTCAGGATTCTTGTGAATTCGTGCCTCATACCCACGATTCCGTTACGACCAGCTCATACACCTCTTATGAAAAATCTTCCTACCATTAACCCTGGCTCTATGTCTCTGACACACCAGCATACCCATCTGCTACGCAGGCCTACCTCCTTACCTAAGGAAATGTGCCTGAATGTTTAAAGGGTCACTATGATAAAGTGAACATAGAGGTACACCAACCCTCTCATTTCCTAACATCAGCATCTTAGAAAAGTGGGAATCGAACCCACACAAAAGAGATCAAAACTCTCCATACTTCCCTTATATTATTTCCTAATAAGGTCAGCTAAACAAAGCTATCGGGCCCATACCCCGAAAATGATGGTTTAACCCCTTCCCTTGTTAATGAATCCTCACGCTAAACTCACATTCTCCCTAAGCCTTGTGTTAGGAACAACCATTACCATCTCAAGCAACCACTGAGTAATGGCCTGGGCCGGACTTGAAATCAATACCCTAGCAATTATCCCCCTTATCTCAAAGTCTCACCACCCCCGAGCTGTTGAAGCAGCAATCAAATACTTCTTAGTCCAAGCAGCCGCCTCCACACTATTACTTTTCTCAAGCATAATTAACGCCTGACATACAGGACAATGAGACATTACCCAACGAAACCACCCCACATCATCCATACTCCTGACAACAGCAATCGCAATAAAACTGGGCTTAGTGCCATTCCACCTATGATTCCCGGAAGTCCTACAAGGCTCCCCCCTAACCACTGCGATGCTACTATCAACAGTCATAAAATTTCCCCCAATCACTATCCTCCTCCTTACATCACACTCATTAAACCCCACCCTACTCACCACAATGGCAATCACTTACTTCAACCGCACTAGGAGGATGAATAGGACTAAACCAGACACAAACCCGAAGAATCCTAGCCTTCTCGTCAATCTCCCATTTAGGATGAATAACCACTATTCTCATCTACAACCCAAAACTTACATTAATAGCCTTCTACCTATATTGCATCATAACTGTCACCATCTTCCTAACCCTTAACACAACTAAATCTCTAGAACTATCTACACTAATAATCTCCTGAGCAAAAACTCCAACCCTAAATGCCGCCCTAATAATAACACTACTATCACTAGCAGGCCTTCCTCCACTAACAGGATTCCTACCCAAATGACTCATCATCCAAGAACTTTCCAATCAAGAAATAACTCTCTCTGCCACAGTCATCTCCATTTTATCCCTCCTAGGCCTATTCTTCTACCTCCGCCTAGCCTACCACTCAACAATCACGCTCCCACCAAACCCTACAAACCACATAAAACAATGGCACACTAACAACCCTGCAAACATCCTCATCGCCATACTTACTTCCCTATCGGCCCTCCTACTCCCACTATCCCCAATAATCCTCGCCTCCATTTAGAAACTTAGGATAACCCAAACCGAAGGCCTTCAAAGCCTTAAATAAGAGCTAAACCCTCTTAGTTTCTGCTAAGACTCACAGGTCACTAACCCGCATCTTCTGATTGCAACTCAGACGCTTTAATTAAGCTAAAGCCTTGACCTAGACAGATGGGCCTCGATCCCACATACTCCTAGTTAACAGCTAGGCGCTCAAACCAGCGAGCTTCAATCTACCTAGACTTCGATACATATTCAATGTATATTAATGAGTTTGCAACTCACCGTGAATTTCACTACAAAGCCGATAAGAAGAGGAATTGAACCTCTGTAAAAAGGACTACAGCCTAACGCTTACAACACTCAGCCATCTTACCTGTGACTTTCATTAACCGATGATTATTCTCAACTAACCACAAAGACATTGGTACTCTGTACCTAATCTTCGGAGCATGGGCTGGAATAGTTGGAACCGCCATTGTCACCGCCCACACCTTCGTAATAATTTTCTTCATGGTTATACCAGTTATGATTGGAGGATTTGGAAACTGACTAATCCCACTAATAATTGGAGCTCCCGACATAGCATTCCCACGAATAAACAATATAAGCTTTTGGCTTCTACCACCCTCATTTCTCCTCCTCCTCGCCTCCTCCACAGTAGAGGCGGGTGCGGGTACAGGATGAACCGTCTATCCCCCCCTAGCTGGTAACCTAGCCCACGCAGGTGCATCAGTAGACCTGGCCATCTTTTCCCTTCACCTATCAGGCATTTCATCAATCCTAGGCGCAATCAACTTTATTACTACTGCAATCAATATAAAACCCCCCGCCCTATCTCAATATCAAACTCCACTGTTCGTTTGATCTGTCCTCATTACTGCCGTCCTACTTCTCCTTTCACTCCCAGTGCTTGCTGCCGGAATCACTATACTACTTACAGACCGAAACCTAAACACCACATTTTTTGACCCGGCTGGAGGAGGAGACCCAATCCTATATCAACACCTATTCTGATTCTTCGGCCACCCTGCGGTATACATTCTCATTCTTCCAGGGTTTGGAATTATCTCCCACGTAGTAACTTACTACACAGGCAAAAAAGAACCATTTGGCTACATAGGCATGGTATGAGCCATACTATCCATTGGATTCCTAGGCTTTATTGTATGAGCCCACCATATATTTACAGTAGGCATAGACGTAGACACACGAGCATACTTCACATCTGCCACAATGATTATTGCCATCCCAACCGGAATTAAAGTCTTCAGCTGACTAGCCACATTACATGGCGGAACAATCAAATGAGCCCTGGCATTTATCTTCCTATTCACTGTGGGCGGCCTTACCGGAGTAGTCCTAGCAAACTCTTCACTAGACATTGCCCTTCACGACACATACTATGTAGTTGCCCACTTCCACTATGTCTTGTCAATAGGGGCACTATTCGCTATCTTAGCGGGATTCACCCACTGATTCCCACTATTCACAGGATTCACTCTGCACCCTACCTGAGCCAAAGCCCACTTTGGAGTAATATTCGCAGGTGTAAACCTAACCTTCTTCCCACAACACTTCCTAGGCCTGGCTGGTATACCACGACGATACTCGGACTACCCAGATGCCTACACCCTATGAAACACTCTATCCTCTATCGGCTCACTAATTTCAGTAACAGCTGTAATCATATTAATATTCATCATCTGAGAAGCTCTAGCATCAAAACGAAAAGTCCTACAGCCAGAACTAACAGCCACCAACATCGAATGACTCCACGGCTGCCCTCCTCCCTACCACACCTTCGAGGAACCCGCCTTTGTCCAAATCCAAGAAAGGGAGGAATCGAACCCCCATACATTGGTTTCAAGCCAACCGCATTAAACCACCTATGCTTCTTTCTCATAAGATGTTAGTAAAACCATTACATAGCCTTGTCAAGACTAAATCACAGATGAAAACCCTGTACATCTTACGTGGCGAACCACTCACAATTAGGATTCCAAGACGCCTCATCCCCAATCATAGAAGAACTCGTTGAATTTCACGACCATGCCCTGATAGTCGCCTTAGCAATCTGCAGCCTAGTACTCTACCTACTAACCCTAATACTGATAGAAAAACTCTCTTCAAACACTGTAGACGCACAAGAAGTAGAACTAATCTGAACAACCTTACCAGCCATTGTCCTCATTTTACTCGCCCTCCCATCCCTCCAAATCCTTTACATAATAGACGAAATTGACAAACCAGACCTCACACTAAAGGCCATCGGCTACCTAGCTGTTTNGAGAAAAGACTATGGGAATATCTTTCCTATCAACTGGTTTCTAATGTCGGAGCTGTTTCTGACTTTCTGGCAGTTTAGGTCTCTTGCCATGCAAAACATGCATTAAAAATGATGAGAAGCGAAAATAAACCCCTGTTTTCTTGGTTTTACTTGTCAGTTTCATCAGAAAGGAATCCAGTAACCTGAGTCTGAAAAGAAAGGCTTGGAGAGAGATTCTAGGCTGTCACACCTTCAAACCTTAAGGCTACTGCTGTTAATTTCGCTTCTAGCTTCTCTTTTAGGCAAGATGATGCTTGGGGAGTAAAGCCTTTTCTCGAAGCTAGAGAGGTTTATTTTCGCTTCTCAGCATTTTTAAGGCATGTTTTGCATGGCAAGAGACCTAAACTGCCAGAAAGTCAGAAACAGCTCTCACACTAGAAACCAGTTGATAGGAAAGATATACCCGTATTCTTCCGTCCCTGAAATATTTTTGGTAAGCTGCAAACTATTTTCTTGTTTTACTTGTCAGTAAAACAAGGCTTGAATTATGGCTACTGCTACTTCTAGAATGGTTAGTAGAAGTAATACGCATGCGGTGAGGATGGAGACGGCTGGTATGATGGAGAATAGGGCTGCGGTGGCGGTGGAAATGAGTTGGATTAGTAGGTGCCCCGCTGTCAGGTTGGCAGTAAGGCGTACTCCTAGGGCTAATGGGCGAATTAGGAGGCTTGTGGTTTCAATTATAATTAGGGCTGGGATTAGGGGGGTGGGGGTGCCTTCGGGTAGAAGGTGGCCTAATGAAGCAGATGGTTGGTTTCGCAGGCCTGTGAGAAGGGTAGCTAGCCATAGTGGGAAGGCTAGTGCTAGATTTATTGATAGCTGTGTAGTTGGGGTGAATGTATATGGGAGGAGTCCTAGTAGATTAATAGAAAGGAGAAAGATTATGAGGGAGGTTAGAATTAGAGCTCATTTATGGCCTTTTTTGTTTAGTGGGGCTATTAGTTGTTTTGTAATTATGTGGATAAATCATGATTGTAGTGTGGATACTCGGTTGGTGATCCATCGATTGCGTGGAGAGGGGAATAATAGGGTTGGGAATAGGAGTGAGATAAGGATTAGTGGGATTCCTAGGAGATAGGGGCTTATAAATTGGTCAAAAAAGCTTAGGTTCATGGTCAGGATCAGGAGGGGGTTTTTGTGGGTGCTATAAGGTTTTCTGATGGGGTATTACCTTGTTACGACTTGCCTCATCTTTGGCTGGAATTGTGGTTAATTAATGAGAAGGTGAGTCATGATATGATTATAATGTAGAGTCATGGATTGGGGTTGAGTTGGGGCATGCCATTAGATAGGTTGGTGGTCCTCTTTTTCTATTGGTCCTCTTTTTCTATTGGAGTATCCGCGTCCCAGTGTAAATGCCCCCAGCCATCTTACTAAGACAAAAGGAGCAGGTATCAGGCACACACCTCCCGCAGCCCAAGACACCTTGCTTAGCCACACCCCCACGGGTATTCAGCAGTAATTAGTATTAAGTAATAAGTGCAAACTTGACTTAGTTAGGACAAAACAGGGTTGGTTAATCTTGTGCCAGCCACTGCGGTCATACAAGAAACCCAAATTAATGGCAACACGGCGTAGAGTGACATGACGATATCACCTCAACTAGAACCAAAACACAACTAAGCTGTCATAAGCATAAGCTGTACCAAAGAACACCCAAAAGATGGTCCTAGTTAACATGACTAACTTACTGTCACGAAAGCTAAGGCACAAACTGGGATTAGATACCCCACTATGCTTAGCCCTAAATCTTGACACCCCCTCAACCAAAGTGTCCGCCTGAGAACTACGAGCACAAACGCTTAAAACTCTAAGGACTTGGCGGTGTCCTAAACCCACCTAGAGGAGCCTGTTCTGTAATCGATAATCCACGATACACCCGACCACTCTTTGCCCAACTCAGCCTACATACCGCCGTCGCCAGTCTACCTAACTTGAAAGAACAGTAGTGAACACAACAGCCCTAACCACGCTAACAAGACAGGTCAAGGTATAGCCCATAGAGTGGAAGAAATGGGCTACATTTTCTAAATTAGAAAACCACGAAAGGAGATATGAAACTCTCCCTAGAAGGCGGATTTAGCAGTAATATTGGACAATAACGCCCTCTTAAAACTGGCCCTAGGACACGTACATACCGCCCGTCACCCTCCTCACAAGCTACACACATAAGTAACTAACAACAATTCCAGCCAAAGATGAGGCAAGTCGTAACAAGGTAAGTGTACCGGAAGGTGTACTTAGCATATCAGGGCATAGCTATAATAATAAAGCGCTTAGCTTACACCCGAGAGATATCTGCAACTACACAGATTGCCCTGAGGCCACCCCCTAGCCCAACCACTACATTTAACTAAACATTAAAAAACAACTACAACCCCAAACTAAAACATTTCAACAATCCTAGTATTGGTGATAGAAAGGAACTACCTGGCGCGATAGCAATTCTGTACCGTAAGGGAAAAGTGAAATAACAATGAAAACTTTAAGCCACAAACAGCAAAGATTAACCCTTGTACCTTTTGCATCATGATTTGGTAAGAACAACCAAGCAAAGTGAACTTAAGCTTACCCCCCCGAAACCCAAGCGAGCTACTTGTGAGCAGCTATTTTGAGCGAACCCGTCTCTGTTGCAAAAGAGTGGGATGACTCACCAGTAGCGGTGAAAAGCCAACCGAGCTGGGTGATAGCTGGCTGCCTGTGAAAATGAATTTAAGTTCATCCTTGGTCGCCCCCAAGAGGACACCCACTCACCCCCCTGTAGTCAACCAAGAGCAATTTAAAGGAGGTACAGCTCCTTTAAAAAAGAACACAACCTCCCCTAGCGGATAAATCCCCCACTTAATTGGCCTGTGGGCCTTCAAGCAGCCATCAACAAAGAGTGCGTCAAAGCTCATTTACTAAAAAATATGTAAACAACATAATTCCCTTACTCTTAACAGGCTAACCTATACTAATAGGAGAATTAATGCTAAAATGAGTAACTTGGAGCCATCCTCTATCAGCGCAAGCTTACATTAACATATTATTAACAGCCATTAAAATACCCCAATCTCAACGAGAACATGTATTTCCAAGTCTGTTAACCCAACATTGGAGCGCTAATCAGAAAGATTGAAATCTACAAAAGGAACTAGGCAAACCCGAGACCCGACTGTTTACCAAAAACATAGCCTTCAGCCAAACAAGTATTGAAGGTGATGCCTGCCCAGCGACAACATTTTTAACGGCCGCGGTATCCTAACCGTGCAAAGGTAGCGCAATCAATTGTCCCATAAATCGAGACCTGTATGAATGGCTAAACGAGATCTCAACTGTCTCTTGTAGATAATCAGTGAAATTGATCATCTTGTGCAAAAGCAAGAATAATACCATAAGACGAGAAGACCCTGTGGAACTTAAAAATCAACAGTCACCTCCCTAATATAAAACCTACCAGGTCCACCACCCAGAGAACACTGACTGATATTTTTTGGTTGGGGCGACCTTGGAGAACAACAAAACCTCCAAAAATAAGACCACAACTCTTAACTTAGAGCTACCCCTCAAAGTACTAATAGTGACCAGACCCAGAATCAATCTGATCAATGAACCAAGCTACCCCAGGGATAACAGCGCAATCCCCTCCAAGAGCCCCTATCGACGAGGGGGCTTACGACCTCGATGTTGGATCAGGACATCCTAATGGTGCAGACGCTATTAAGGATTCGTTTGTTCAACGATTAACAGTCCTACGTGATCTGAGTTCAGACCGGAGCAATCCAGGTCGGTTTCTATCTATGATTGACTTTTCCTAGTACGAAAGGACCGGAAAAGTAGGGCCAATGTAACACTGCACGCCTTCCCCTTAAGTAATGAACACAACTAAATTACAAAAAGGACACCCCACACTTTACCCCAGATAAGGGACCGCTAGCGTGGCAGAGCTTGGTAAATGCAGAAGGCTTAACCCATCTACCCAGAGGTTCAAATCCTCTCCCTAGCTTCCCCCAGATATGACATGACCCCAACCCATAATATATCTCACCATATCTCTCTCCTACATCATTCCCATCCTAATTGCAGTAGCCTTCCTAACCCTAGTAGAGCGAAAAGTACTTAGCTACATACAAGCCCGCAAGGGCCCCAACATTGTAGGCCCCTACGGGCTGCTCCAACCTATAGCAGACGGAATCAAACTATTCATTAAAGAGCCCATCCGCCCATCAACATCCTCCCCCCTCCTATTCATCGCAACCCCCATACTAGCCCTTCTTCTAGCTATAACAATCTGAATCCCACTGCCTCTCCCACACTCACTAGCTGACCTAAACCTAGGCCTACTATTCCTACTAGCAATATCAAGCCTTGCAGTATACTCGATTCTATGGTCTGGCTGAGCCTCAAACTCCAAGTGCGCCCTAATTGGCGCCCTGCGAGCTGTAGCACAGACCGTTTCCTATGAAGTAACCCTTGCCATTATCCTCCTTTCACTAATTGTACTAACTGGAAATTACACCCTTAACACCCTGGCTACCGCTCAAGAGCCCCTCTACTTAATCTTCTCCTCCTGACCTTTAGCCATAATATGATACATCTCTACCCTCGCTGAAACAAACCGAGCCCCATTCGACCTAACAGAAGGAGAATCAGAGCTAGTATCAGGGTTCAACGTGGAATACGCCGCGGGTCCATTCGCACTATTCTTCCTAGCCGAATACGCAAACATCGTATTAATGAACGCCCTAACCTCCATTCTATTCCTCAACCCCAGCATGCTAGGCCTACCCTCTGAATTATTCCCCATTATTCTAGCCACAAAGACCCTCCTACTATCCTCAGGATTCTTGTGAATTCGTGCCTCATACCCACGATTCCGTTACGACCAACTCATACACCTCCTATGAAAAATCTTCCTACCATTAACCCTGGCTCTATGTCTCTGACACACCAGCATACCCATCTGCTACGCAGGCCTACCTCCTTACCTAAGGAAATGTGCCTGAATGTTTAAAGGGTCACTATGATAAAGTGAACATAGAGGTACACCAACCCTCTCATTTCCTAACATCAGCATCTTAGAAAAGTGGGAATCGAACCCACACAAAAGAGATCAAAACTCTCCATACTTCCCTTATATTATTTCCTAATAAGGTCAGCTAAACAAAGCTATCGGGCCCATACCCCGAAAATGATGGTTTAACCCCTTCCCTTGTTAATGAATCCTCACGCTAAACTCACATTCTCCCTAAGCCTTGTGTTAGGAACAACCATTACCATCTCAAGCAACCACTGAGTAATGGCCTGGGCCGGACTTGAAATCAATACCCTAGCAATTATCCCCCTTATCTCAAAGTCTCACCACCCCCGAGCTGTTGAAGCAGCAATCAAATACTTCTTAGTCCAAGCAGCCGCCTCCACACTATTACTTTTCTCAAGCATAATTAACGCCTGACATACAGGACAATGAGACATTACCCAACGAAACCACCCCACATCATCCATACTCCTGACAACAGCAATCGCAATAAAACTGGGCTTAGTGCCATTCCACCTATGATTCCCGGAAGTCCTACAAGGCTCCCCCCTAACCACTGCGATGCTACTATCAACAGTCATAAAATTTCCCCCAATCACTATCCTCCTCCTTACATCACACTCATTAAACCCCACCCTACTCACCACAATGGCAATCACTTACTTCAACCGCACTAGGAGGATGAATAGGACTAAACCAGACACAAACCCGAAGAATCCTAGCCTTCTCGTCAATCTCCCATTTAGGATGAATAACCACTATTCTCATCTACAACCCAAAACTTACATTAATAGCCTTCTACCTATATTGCATCATAACTGTCACCATCTTCCTAACCCTTAACACAACTAAATCTCTAGAACTATCTACACTAATAATCTCCTGAGCAAAAACTCCAACCCTAAATGCCGCCCTAATAATAACACTACTATCACTAGCAGGCCTTCCTCCACTAACAGGATTCCTACCCAAATGACTCATCATCCAAGAACTTTCCAATCAAGAAATAACTCTCTCTGCCACAGTCATCTCCATTTTATCCCTCCTAGGCCTATTCTTCTACCTCCGCCTAGCCTACCACTCAACAATCACGCTCCCACCAAACCCTACAAACCACATAAAACAATGGCACACTAACAACCCTGCAAACATCCTCATCGCCATACTTACTTCCCTATCGGCCCTCCTACTCCCACTATCCCCAATAATCCTCGCCTCCATTTAGAAACTTAGGATAACCCAAACCGAAGGCCTTCAAAGCCTTAAATAAGAGCTAAACCCTCTTAGTTTCTGCTAAGACTCACAGGTCACTAACCCGCATCTTCTGATTGCAACTCAGACGCTTTAATTAAGCTAAAGCCTTGACCTAGACAGATGGGCCTCGATCCCACATACTCCTAGTTAACAGCTAGGCGCTCAAACCAGCGAGCTTCAATCTACCTAGACTTCGATACATATTCAATGTATATTAATGAGTTTGCAACTCACCGTGAATTTCACTACAAAGCCGATAAGAAGAGGAATTGAACCTCTGTAAAAAGGACTACAGCCTAACGCTTACAACACTCAGCCATCTTACCTGTGACTTTCATTAACCGATGATTATTCTCAACTAACCACAAAGACATTGGTACTCTGTACCTAATCTTCGGAGCATGGGCTGGAATAGTTGGAACCGCCATTGTCACCGCCCACACCTTCGTAATAATTTTCTTCATGGTTATACCAGTTATGATTGGAGGATTTGGAAACTGACTAATCCCACTAATAATTGGAGCTCCCGACATAGCATTCCCACGAATAAACAATATAAGCTTTTGGCTTCTACCACCCTCATTTCTCCTCCTCCTCGCCTCCTCCACAGTAGAGGCGGGTGCGGGTACAGGATGAACCGTCTATCCCCCCCTAGCTGGTAACCTAGCCCACGCAGGTGCATCAGTAGACCTGGCCATCTTTTCCCTTCACCTATCAGGCATTTCATCAATCCTAGGCGCAATCAACTTTATTACTACTGCAATCAATATAAAACCCCCCGCCCTATCTCAATATCAAACTCCACTGTTCGTTTGATCTGTCCTCATTACTGCCGTCCTACTTCTCCTTTCACTCCCAGTGCTTGCTGCCGGAATCACTATACTACTTACAGACCGAAACCTAAACACCACATTTTTTGACCCGGCTGGAGGAGGAGACCCAATCCTATATCAACACCTATTCTGATTCTTCGGCCACCCTGCGGTATACATTCTCATTCTTCCAGGGTTTGGAATTATCTCCCACGTAGTAACTTACTACACAGGCAAAAAAGAACCATTTGGCTACATAGGCATGGTATGAGCCATACTATCCATTGGATTCCTAGGCTTTATTGTATGAGCCCACCATATATTTACAGTAGGCATAGACGTAGACACACGAGCATACTTCACATCTGCCACAATGATTATTGCCATCCCAACCGGAATTAAAGTCTTCAGCTGACTAGCCACATTACATGGCGGAACAATCAAATGAGCCCTGGCATTTATCTTCCTATTCACTGTGGGCGGCCTTACCGGAGTAGTCCTAGCAAACTCTTCACTAGACATTGCCCTTCACGACACATACTATGTAGTTGCCCACTTCCACTATGTCTTGTCAATAGGGGCACTATTCGCTATCTTAGCGGGATTCACCCACTGATTCCCACTATTCACAGGATTCACTCTGCACCCTACCTGAGCCAAAGCCCACTTTGGAGTAATATTCGCAGGTGTAAACCTAACCTTCTTCCCACAACACTTCCTAGGCCTGGCTGGTATACCACGACGATACTCGGACTACCCAGATGCCTACACCCTATGAAACACTCTATCCTCTATCGGCTCACTAATTTCAGTAACAGCTGTAATCATATTAATATTCATCATCTGAGAAGCTCTAGCATCAAAACGAAAAGTCCTACAGCCAGAA
This sequence comes from Florisuga fusca, assembly GCA_038090715.1. Lineage (NCBI taxonomy): Eukaryota > Metazoa > Chordata > Aves > Apodiformes > Trochilidae > Florisuga > Florisuga fusca. The sequence goes on along the minus strand of JAAWXA010000004.1, from coordinate 55,985,449 downwards.
CTAACAGCCACCAACATCGAATGACTCCACGGCTGCCCTCCTCCCTACCACACCTTCGAGGAACCCGCCTTTGTCCAAATCCAAGAAAGGGAGGAATCGAACCCCCATACATTGGTTTCAAGCCAACCGCATTAAACCACCTATGCTTCTTTCTCATAAGATGTTAGTAAAACCATTACATAGCCTTGTCAAGACTAAATCACAGATGAAAACCCTGTACATCTTACGTGGCGAACCACTCACAATTAGGATTCCAAGACGCCTCATCCCCAGTCATAGAAGAACTCGTTGAATTTCACGACCATGCCCTGATAGTCGCCTTAGCAATCTGCAGCCTAGTACTCTACCTACTAACCCTAATACTGATAGAAAAACTCTCTTCAAACACTGTAGACGCACAAGAAGTAGAACTAATCTGAACAACCTTACCAGCCATTGTCCTCATTTTACTCGCCCTCCCATCCCTCCGAATCCTTTACATAATAGACGAAATTGACAAACCAGACCTCACACTAAAGGCCATCGGCCACCAATGGTACTGATCCTATGAATACACAGACTTCAAAGACCTGACATTCGACTCATACATAATCCCCACAGCAGAACTACCGCTAGGCCATTTCTGTCTGCTAGAAGTAGACCACCGAGTAGTTATCCCCATAGAATCACCAATCCGTATTATTGTCACCGCCAGCGACGTACTCCACTCTTGAGCAATACCAACCTTAGGAGTAAAAACCGACGCCATCCCTGGATGACTTAACAAAACATCATTTATCGCCACCCGACCAGGCATCTTCTATGGCCAATGCTCAGAAATCTGTGGGGCTAACCACAGTTTCATGCCAATCGTAGTAGAATCAACTCCCCTCCCACACTTCGAGAGCTGATCATCCCTCCTATCATCCTAACATTAGGAAGCTATGCAACAGCACTAGCCTTTTAAGCTAGAAAAAGAGGACCACCAACCTCCCTAATGGCATGCCCCAACTCAACCCCAATCCATGACTCTACATTATAATCATATCATGACTCACCTTCTCATTAATTATCCAACCCAAGTTACTATCATTCACACCCACTAATACCCCATCAGAAAACCTTATAGCACCCACAAAAACCCCCTCCTGATCCTGACCATGAACCTAAGCTTTTTTGACCGATTTATAAGCCCCTATCTCCTAGGAATCCCACTAATCCTTATCTCACTCCTATTCCCAACCCTATTATTCCCCTCTCCACGCAATCGATGGATCACCAACCGAGTATCCACACTACAATCATGATTTATCCACATAATTACAAAACAACTAATAGCCCCACTAAACAAAAAAGGCCATAAATGAGCTCTAATTCTAACCTCCCTCATAATCTTTCTCCTTTCTATTAATCTACTAGGACTCCTCCCATATACATTCACCCCAACTACACAGCTATCAATAAATCTAGCACTAGCCTTCCCACTATGGCTAGCTACCCTTCTCACAGGCCTGCGAAACCAACCATCTGCTTCATTAGGCCACCTTCTACCCGAAGGCACCCCCACCCCCCTAATCCCAGCCCTAAATATAATTGAAACCACAAGGCTCCTAATTCGCCCATTAGCCCTAGGAGTACGCCTTACTGCCAACCTGACAGCGGGGCACCTACTAATCCAACTCATTTCCACTGCCACCGCAGCCCTATTCTCCATCATACCAGCCGTCTCCATCCTCACCGCATGCGTATTACTTCTACTAACCATTCTAGAAGTAGCAGTAGCCATAATTCAAGCCTACGTCTTTGTCCTCCTACTAAGCCTTTACTTACAAGAAAACATCTAATGGCCCACCAAGCACATTCCTACCACATAGTAGACCCAAGCCCATGACCCCTATTCGGAGCAGCTGCCGCCCTACTTACCGCATCCGGACTTATCATATGATTCCACCACAACTCCATAACCCTCCTATCCCTAGGTCTCCTCTCCATACTCCTAGTTATACTTCAATGATGACGAGACATCATCCGAGAAGGAACATTCCAAGGCCACCACACCCCAACAGTCCAAAAAGGCCTCCGCTATGGAATAATCCTATTCATTGCCTCCGAAGACTTTTTCTTTCTTGGTTTCTTCTGAGCATTCTTTCGCTCTAGCTTAGCACCCACCCCCGAACTAGGAGGACAATGACCTCCCACAGGAATTCAACCCCTCAATCCCATAGACGTCCCACTACTAAATACAACCATTTTACTGGCCTCCGGCGTAACCGTCACATGAGCCCACCATAGCGTCACAGAAGGTAACCAAAAACAAGCAACCCAAGCATTAACCCTCACAGTCCTTCTAGGCATTTACTTTACAGCACTGCAAGCAATAGAATACCACGAAGCACCATTCTCAATTGCTGACGGCATCTACGGCTCCACATTCTTCGTAGCCACAGGATTCCATGGCTTACATGTAATTATTGGATCCTCCTTCCTACTCGTATGCCTCCTACGCCTGATTAAATTCCATTTTACATCAAACCACCACTTTGGCTTTGAAGCACCAGCATGATACTGACACTTCGTAGACGTCATCTGATTATTCCTCTACATATCCATTTACTGATGAGGATCCTGCTCTTCTAGTATATTTATTACAATTGACTTCCAATCTCTAAAATCTGGTGCAACCCCAGAGAAGAGCAATTAACATAATCACATTCATACTCACCATCTCGCTAACACTAACCACCATCCTAATCACATTAAACTTCTGACTTGCCCAAATAACCCCAGACTCAGAAAAACTATCACCATACGAGTGCGGATTCGACCCACTAGGATCCGCCCGACTACCATTCTCAATCCGATTCTTCCTCAGTAGCCATCCTGTTCCTACTATTTGATCTTGAAATTGCTTTACTCCTCCCCCTTCCATGAGCAACACAACTTCAATCCCCCACCACCACCCTAACCTGAACCTCCACTATCACCCTTCTACTCACCTTGGGGTTAGTCTACGAATGAACTCAAGGAGGCCTAGAATGGGCTGAATAATAGAAAGTTAGTCTAACCTAAGACAGCCGATTTCGACTCAGCAAACCATAGTCTGACCCTATGACTTTCTTAATGTCACTAATACACCTAAGTTTCTTCTCAGCATTCACCCTAAGCACCCTATAAACTAGCATTTCACCGAACCCACCTAATCTCTGCCTTGCTATGTCTAGAAAGTATAATATTATCCATGTACATCGCACTATCAACATGACCTACCGAACATCAAGCTGCATCCTCCACCCTACTCCCAATTCTTATGCTCGCATTCTCAGCCTGCGAAGCAGGTACAGGCCTAGCTATATTAGTAGCTTCCACACGAACACACGGCTCCGACCCCCTACACAACCTAAACCTCTTACAATGCTAAAAATCATTCTACCTACAATTATACTTCTTCCCACAGCTTTACTATCCCCTCAAAAATTCCTGTGAGTCAACACTACCACACATAGTCTTATCATCGCCACCCTAAGCCTTCAGTGAATCCTACCCTCATACTACCCGCATAAAAATCTCACCCAATGATCTGGCATCGACCAAATTTCTGCGCCACTAATAGTCCTCTCATGCTGACTCCTCCCACTTATAATCCTGGCAAGCCAAAACCACCTGCAACACGAACCCCCAGCCCGCAAACAAATCTTCACTATCACCCTCATCATAATTCAACCATTCATCATCCTAGCTTTTCCAACTACAGAATTAACTCTACTCTACATTTCATTCGAAGCCACCCTTATCCCCACCTTAATTCTCATTACACGATGAGGAAACCAGCCAGAACGCCTGAGCGCTGGCATCTACCTACTTTTCTATACCCTAATTAGCTCCCTTCCCCTCCTAGTAGCAATCCTCCACCTTCACACACAGACCGGAACTCTACACCTCACAATACTAGTTCTCAACCCCCCACTACCCCCCACAAATCCATGAACCAGCCTACTATCAAGCATAGCCCACCTAATAGCATTCATAATAAAAGCCTCCTTATACGGCCTACATCTATGACTGCCAAAAGCACACATAGAAGCCCCAGTCGCAGGCTCAATACTTCTAGCCGCCTTACTCCTAAAACTTGGAGGATATGGCATCATACGAATCACTGTATTAACCGGCCCCATCCCAAGCACCCTACTCTACCCCTTCCTAGCACTCGCCCTATGAGGAGCTCTCATGACTAGCTCAATCTGCTTACGACAAACCGACCTAAAATCTCTCATCGCCTACTCCTCTGTCAGCCACATAGGGTTAGTCATCGCCGCAAGCACAATTCAAACCCACTGATCATTCTCTGGCGCAATAATTCTGATAATCTCCCATGGACTAACCTCCTCAATACTATTCTGCCTAGCCAACACAAACTACGAACGTACCCATAGCCGAATTCTCCTTCTCGCCCGAGGCCTCCAACCTCTCCTCCCCCTTATAGCAACCTGATGACTACTGGCTAACCTCACAAATATAGCCCTACCCCCAACAACCAACCTAATAGCTGAACTAACCATCATAATCGCCCTATTCAATTGATCCCCCTTCACCATCCTTATAACCGGAGCCGCAACATTCTTAACCGCCTCATACACATTGTTCATATTCGCTACTACCCAACGAGGCCCTCTACCCACCCACATCACACACATACAAAACTCCACCACACGAGAACATCTCTTAATAACTCTCCATATCATCCCACTCCTCCTACTAATCCTAAAACCCAGCCTAATCTCTAGACCCCTAATGCAAGTATAGCTTAAACAAAACCTTAGTCTGTGATCCTAAGAATAGAAGTTAAACTCTTCTTACCTGCCGAGGGGAGGTTTAAACCAACAAGAACTGCTAATTCCTGCATATGAGCCTAAAATCTCAGTCCCCTTACTTATAAAGGATAATAGTCAATCCATTGGTCTTAGGAACCACTAACCTTGGTGCAAATCCAAGTAAAAGGACAATGGAACTCACACTTCTACCAAGTACTTTCACACTACTCACAATATCAATCATCCTAACACCCATCTTACTGCCACTAACATCAAATACCTTAAAAAACTCCCCCCGCACCATTACACACACCGTAAAAAACGCCTTCTTCACCAGCCTAATCCCAATAACCCTGTTCATCTATTCAGGGGCAGACAATATCATTACCAACTGAGAATGAAAATTTATCATAAACTTTAAAATCCCATTAAGCTTCAAAATCGACCAATACTCTGTAATGTTCCTACCCATTGCACTCTTCGTAACATGATCCATTCTACAATTCGCATCATGATACATATCATCAGACCCCCACATCACTAAATTCTTCTCGTACCTACTAACATTCCTAATCGCCATATTAACACTAACCATCGCCAACAACATATTCCTTCTGTTCATCGGATGAGAAGGAGTAGGAATTATATCTTTCCTACTTATTAGCTGATGATATGGACGCGCCGAAGCCAACACCGCAGCCCTCCAAGCCGTACTATACAACCGTATTGGGGATATTGGACTGATCCTCAGCATAGCTTGACTAGCTTCAACTACAAACACATGAGAACTCCACCAACTCCCCCCTACACAAACCCCAATCCTGCCTCTTCTAGGCCTCATTCTCGCCGCCACTGGAAAATCAGCCCAATTTGGACTCCACCCTTGACTACCAGCCGCAATAGAAGGCCCAACCCCAGTCTCCGCCCTACTCCACTCTAGCACTATAGTAGTAGCCGGAATTTTCCTACTTATCCGAACCCATCCCCTCTTCTCCAACAACCAAACAGCCTTAACGATCTGCCTATGCCTAGGAGCCCTAACAACACTATTCGCTGCCACCTGCGCATTAACTCAAAATGACATCAAAAAAATTATTGCTTTCTCCACATCAAGTCAACTAGGACTAATAATAGTCACCATTGGACTTAACCTTCCCCAGCTAGCCTTCTTACATATCTCAACCCATGCCTTCTTTAAAGCCATACTATTCCTCTGTTTCCGCTCAATTATCCACAGCCTAAACGGAGAACAAGACATTTGAAAAATAGGAGGACTTCAAACAATACTACCAGTGACAACTTCCTGCCTAACCATCGGCAACCTCGCCCTAATAGGAACACCGTTTCTAGCGGGATTTTACTCAAAAGACCTAATCATTGAAAACCTAAACACCTCATATCTAAACACCTGGGCCCTCCTATTAACCCTTCTAGCCACCTCATTCACTGCAACTTACAGCACTCGAATATCTCTCCTCGTACAAACCAACTTCACCCGCATCACAGCACTCACACCCGTAAACGAAAACAACCCTACAATCACATCCCCTATCATACGCCTTGCTCTAGGTAGTATCCTCGCCGGCCTGCTCATCACATCATACCTAATCCCTTGTAAAACTCCCCCAATAACAATACCAACGGTCACAAAAACTGCAGCCCTAATCGTCACACTAATAGGAATCTCCCTTGCCATAGAACTCTCAAAAATAACCCTAACCCTAACCCAGCCAAAACAAAACGCACTCCTAAATTTCTCCTCCTCCCTAGGATACTTCAACCCACGAACCCACCGACTCTCCTCACTAACCTTATTAAACAGCGGACAGAAAATTGCATCTCACCTAATCGACCTATCCTGGTACAAAAAAGTAGGACCAGAAGGACTAGCTGATCTACAACTCATGATAACCAAAACATCAACCACCCTACACACCGGTCTTATTAAAACCTACTTAGGCTCTTTCGCCCTAACCACCCTTATCATCCTTCTCCTAACATAAACCTGACATCCAATGGCCCCCAACCTTCGAAAATCCCACCCCCTCCTAAAAATAGTCAATGATTCATTAATCGACCTTCCCGCACCATCAAACATCTCAGCCTGATGAAACTTCGGATCACTCCTGGGTCTGTGCTTAAATGCTTGGAGAGAGATTCCAGGCTGTCACACCTTCAAACGTTAAAGCAGTTGCTGTTCATTTTGCTTCTAGCTTCTCTTCTAGGCAAGATGATGCTTGGGGAGCAAAGCCTTTTCGCCAAGCTAGAGGGGTATATTTTCACTTCTTAGCATTTTTAAAGCATGTTTTGCACGGCAAGAGACCTAAACTGCCAGAAAGTCAGAAATAGCTCCCACATTAGAAACCAGTTGATAGGAAAGATATTCCCATATTCTTCCATCCCTGAAACAGTTTATAAAGTTCTAAGCGACTTTCCTTGTTTTACTTGTCAATTTCAGCAGAAAGGAATCCAGTAACCTGAGTCTGAAAAGAAGTGCTTGAGAGAGAGTCTAGGCTGTCATACCTTAAGGCAATTGCTGTTAAGTTTGCTTCTTGCTTCTCTTCAAGGCAAGATGATGCTTGGGGAGCAAAGCCTTTTCGCCAAGCTAGAGGGTTTTATTTTGGATTCTTAGCATTTTTAAAGCATGTTTTGGATGGCAAGAGACCTAAACTGTCAGAAAGTCAGAAACAGCTTCCACATTAGAAACCAGTTTATTGGAAAGATATACCCATATTCTTCCGTCCTGAAACATTTTTGGTAAGCTGCAAACTATTTTCTGGGGTTTACTTGTCAGCTTCAGCAGAAAGGAATCCAGTAACCTGAGTCTGAAAAGAAATGCTTGGAGAGAGTTTCTAGGCTGTCACACCTTCAAATCTTAAGGCAATTGCTGTTAATTTTGCTTCTTCCTTCTCTTCAAGGCAAGATGATGCTTGGGGAGCAAAGCATTTTCGCCAAGCTAGAGGGTTTTATTTTGGATTCTTAGCATTTTTAAAGCATGTTCTGCATGGCAAGAGACCTAAAATGCCAGAAAGTCAGAAACAGCTGCTACATTAGGAACCAGTTGATAGGAAAGATAAACCCATATTCTTCCATCCCTGAAACATTTTTAGTAAGCTGCAAACTATTTTCTGTGTTTTACTTGTCCGCTTCAGCAGAAAGGAATCCAGTAACCTGTGTCTGAAAAGAAATGCTTGGAGAGAGATTCTAGGCTGTTACACCTTCAAACCTTAAGGCAATTGCTGTTAATTTGGCTTCTAGCTTCTCTTCTAAGCAAGATGATGCTTGAGGAGTAAAGCCTTTTCTCGAGGCTAGAGGGTTTTTTTTTCGCTTCTTAGCATTTTTAAAGCAAGTTCTGCATGGCAACAGACCTAAACTGCCAGAAAATCAGAAACAGCTCCCACATTAGAAACCAGTTGATAGGAAAGATAAACCCATATTCTTCCGTCCCTGAAACATTTTTGGTAAGCTGCAAACTATTTTCTGGGGTTTACTTGTCAGCTTCAGCTGAAAGGAATCCAATAACCTGTGTCTGAAAATAAATGCTTGGGGAGAGATTCTAGGCTGTCACACCTTCAAACCTTATGGCAATTGCTGTTAATTTTGCTTCTAGCTTCTCTTTTAGGCAAGATGATGCTTGGGAAGCAAAGCCTTTTCGCCAAGCTAGAGAGGTTTATTTTCGCTTCTTAGCATTTTTAAAGCACGTTTTGCATGGCAAGAGACCTAAACTGACAGAAAGTCAGAATCAGCTCCCACATTAGTAACCGCTTGATAGAAAAGATATTCCCATATTCCTCCCTCCCTGGAACAGTTTATAAAGTTCTAAGCGACTTTCCTTGTTTTGGTTGTCAGTTTCAGCAGAAAGGAATCCAGTAACCTGAGTCAAAAGAAATGCTTGGAGAGAGATTCTAGGCTGTCACACCTTCAAATCTTAAGGCAATTGCTGTTAATTTTGCTTCTAGGTTCTCTTCTAGGCAAGATGATGCTTGGGGAGCAAAGGCTTGTCTCAAAGCTAGAGAGGTTTATTCTCGCTTCTTAACATTTTTAAAGCACGTTTTGCATTGCAAGAGACCTAAACTGCCAGAAAGTCAGAAACAGCTTCCACATTAGAAACCAGTTGATAGGAAAGATATTCCCATATTCTTCCCTCCCTGGAACAGTTTATAACGTTCTAAGCGACTTTCTTTGTTTTACTTGTCAGTTTCAGCAGAAAGGAATCCAGTAACCTGAGTCTGAAAAGAAATGCTTGGAGAGAGATTCTAGGCTGTCACACCTTCAAACCTTAAGGCAATTGCCACTTTATATGGTGTGGAACAGCAGCATACCAATGAGGGACCAGCAGAAAATCGACTTTTGAAATGGATTAACTGCGAAGCACAGTGTTTCTTTGATTCAAGCTTAGGCCATTCTTGGGAAGAGGTCTTGGCTAAACAAATGAGAAGACAATCCCAGGAGAGCCAGCTATTTTCATTTTGAAAATGAAGAACTTTTATTTTTTATTTTTGAAGCAAGACTTGTGTTTGGAAAAAAAAACCACAAAACCAAAACCAAACAACCCACAATCCCCTTAAAGTTTAACTTTAAATAGGGCTCCGTAAAAGGGGCCAAAAGGCATTTTGAGAGTCAGTCTCAGAGCATGACAGTTTCATGGCCAAGCTTGCAGCCAGAACTAGCTAAATGGAGTTGCTTTTTGGAGCTCTCAGGAAAGCAGCTGGTTCCTCGGACAACAGCATCCTGTGGTGTGCTACTCTTTATATTTACTGTCAGACAATAACATCATTCAGGTCGTGGCTGGTTTCATCACTTAGGAAACTGGTCCTGCTCTACTGCTGCAGGTAATGTAACTCTTCAGTTGGTGTCTTGTAAATGATTGGACAGGCATTAAGTCAAGTAGAAATAATAAGGAAAAGGTCAATGCTGTTGGTAAAGTGATGTAAGATTGAATGAATTTTTGTTATGGTTGTCCCTCGATGACTTTCTCCTTCTAACATGCAACCATTAGGTAAACCCAAGTAAATGCACCCGTGCTTACAGTGTTAGAACAGAACAGGAGAGCAGGCTCCAAATTCAGACTCTTCCATGTTGATTTCAACACGAACTCACTTAAAAGTGCTTTTGCTATTTTGGCCTGCCAGTCTGATAGAAGGTTTGGGAGTCCAACAGCATTTAGCTCATGTTGCAGCTAAGACAGGAGGCATTCCTGGAACATATGAATTTCACAGGGTCGTGAGTGCTTAGTGAAAAGGCACACTGTTAGTCACACCTTAAACACTTCTCTTCTTGCTTCACAAAAACAATTCCTCTCTACAATATATTCCTTGGAGATCTGTTTTGCTTTAATGCAACTTAGCTTTAAATTAAATGGGATTTTTGCCACCTCTTTTAATTTTTTTATTTTTTTTTTTTAATTTTTATTACCAGTGGCACTGGCTTTTATGAACACAGTACTGAACCACTTAGCTATTAGCATGTCTCCTCCTGCCAGGCACAGATTTGCCACTTGACTGCAGGTGTCTGCCCTGTGGACCAGGATAATTTGTCTTTATTCCAGTGCTTTCTTTCCTAATGATAAACCTTTTGCACTGGCTCATACAATTCCCCTGTTCACTTGCCTTTTAACCTTTAAAAATCTTTAATGACTTGCAGTAAAACCTCGCATTTGGCTATGTCCAGTGTATCTTCCAGCCCACCATCCCTGTAGGCATGTGCAGTCATATGCTACATTACAGCTAGTGGGAACAGGCTTGGAGAAAGAAAAGAAAGGCTGCTTGAGAAGAGCAGGCCCCAGACCTAAGAATTTAATGACAGTGCCCAAATCTGCTTTGACACATACTTCCTCCACAAAACTCCCAAGAACAAGAGAGAAAAAAAAGCTGAGATACTTAGTAGCTGGTATACCACCAAGTAGCTGGTATACTTGGTAGCAGAGGAGGAAGTTATTAACTCTGTGGTCTTGCCACCATGAGAGGTGAAAGGACAGTCCAGTGCCGTAAGTGGATTTCATCACATTCTTCATCTTGGTATAGCACCTTACATAGAATGCACTTTCTGCAAAGTAAATCAGTAGAGCATAGTCCTGGGCAACACATTCCTCTAAGTGTGTTATTTACTTGATGACAGAGGTCAGTTTACAGTCTGTTTACACCTTCCAACTCATACCCCCCTGATCCTTACTGCCATTGTACTTCCCATAGTGATATGAAGACTATCACTGTAGAAAATATTACTAAGGTAGTCACTGCTCATGACTTCAGAAGTAATCATGAAATGCAAGGGAGAGATGCTGAAGAATACAAGATCATTCTTGTGTTCCCCATTGCGTGCAGCATGTTCTGTAACTCTCTGTTACTTTCTCACCCCAACCCTTCTCTCTGCTGTATTGAGATGAGCTGCTTAAGCCAACCCTTTAGCTGAGGTTTGATCTGCAGTTCCCCACCTTAGTATGATCAGGACTCCCCATAGATATCTGGAGGCTTCTCTCTGTTCACCCTGGTCTTCCTTGACCAAGCAAGGGGTGTTCTGCCACTGTGAGTTTTGTTTTGTAGTGTGGGCAAATGCATCTTCGCCTCTGACCAAAGAAAGGATGTTCTGGGTGTAGTTCTCTCTCTCTGTGGCCTGTTAAATGTGCAGTTGAATTTGCCAATGTGTGGTTTGTGGTGTGTGTATGTGGCTGAGGAATGGTTTCCCTAGTTGAAATTTAGGTCCTGTGTTCTTTACTTGTGTGTCACTATAGCACAAATTACAACTTGCAGAACCCTTCGCCAGTGTAGATATCTTGTTCCTTTGCCTTCTCCCAGAGCCATCAGCTGCCTATCATCCTGTCTTTATAAAATGGTGAATAAACAAAGATCCGGAAGCAGGCCAGTGTGACTGTCACTACACAGTTCAGTGCTGTAGTGAGCTAATCCCTTATCTTGATAAGGCCTTCCAGATACACTTCATACTCTCTTACAATAACACCATCTATTGTGCATTCGCCTCATGTCACCTTAACCCATGAGACACTGCAGGAAGCCTTGGCTGGACCTGTGATACAAGGGAGCATCCAGAGCTCAGGAATGGAGAGAGCTGACCCCATTTCTTCAGGACAGTGTGCAGCAGGATGTGGAGCCCAGGCAGGGAGTTGACAGAAGCTCCCCAGCCCCCAGGTGGGGCCCTACAAAGGTTCTAGAAAGCACATGCAAAACTTTTTCCTGAGCTTCTTCATTTAAAGTCACATTTGTGTGGTAGTACAGTAACGTATTTAAGCCCAGTCAGCTACCCAGTTTTTGATATGCTCATCATCTGATCAAAACTTTGCGGAAGTCCATCCACCAACAGAAATTTTTCCATCACTAAGTGCTGATCCGACCCAGCATCTCTTAGAAAAGAAATGCTCCTTCTTCAGCAGCAGCAATTTTCCTCAAGTTCATGTCTTTCAATTCTGGCTTGGAATCAGGTTCTTCATATCTCACAGATAGCCAAATAATAAAAATTATTTTGCTCATAAGAATTTCTACATTTTACAAATTCTAATGTCATTGACAGTCCTTTTTAACTCCTTCTATCTGGAATGATCTAAGATTGCTTACAAACAATAATATCCAGGTACTAAAATGAGTTTAAAACACGTGGTAGAATACAGCAGCCTTAAGAGTGAATTTGATCCAACACTTTCTAGGATAATGTCAAGGTACAGTTTATTTTGGGATGGATTGTTCTTCATTTGCCATGCTGAAGCAGGTCTACTACTCTATATGGATCACTTAGATACTCATTTAGGCTATTCAAATGGATTCTTCAACATTTTTTAATTATTTTGTTAACTTCATTTTACCTACAATTATTAATTAATGTGATATCCCAGTTATCAGCATTGTCTCATAACCTGCCCACTGGAAAAAAATTTTCCCAGGTTCAACATCATGTTTGTCAGAGTGGACTGGGAAATGCTTGCAGGACCACAGGAAGACCAAGGGATAGTGATTTCTTTTATTTTCCTACCACAGTAACTTCATTATATTTTCCAAGATTCCCTTCCATAACTTTAATCAGAATGATATTCTTATCTTCCCTCTTACATCATTACTCTAAAGTATTCTAGATACAGTTTGGTGAAGCAGCATTTTGCACTTGTCTTCTGTACCCTGCAGATATTTAATCTATGAACCATTTTGATTTCTTCTAGATGTAACAATTTACAAGACTATCACTACTTTCCATTAAATTCAGTGGAAGTTTTTTCTTAATAGAAACCTTCAAAAAAAACCCCACCCCAAACTTATTTCTGCATTTTGTAAAACTGCCTTCAATCCAATATTTAAAATACCACTTGAGAAGCAGCTGTTGACAATATAAAGTGAAATGTAAAAGTAATTAACTTCAATCAACCCTCTACATTTTAGATCCATCCATACACTTAGGACTTAATTACAAGCCTATTTTTCCACTGACTCAGTGGATCAACTGTTACATTATGATTTTTTGACTTTTTAAAGTTTGTTTTATAAATTAATGTTATAAATTTATTTTTTCAATAAGGAAGTATTTAAGGTGAGTATTTAAGGTGAAGGTATTTAAATGACCTGCCTGTGGTAGATCATTGTATAATCTATTTTATGATGTCAACACAGACACGGGCTGCAGTGAAAATAAGGTCCCAGTTATGCCAGAGTGTGTATGACAGCACACTAAGGGACCATTTATGATTTGAATAATTTATGGTTTAAATTCAGGGCCAAGGTCAAATAAGTCTCTTACTTGTCCAGCTGGACCTGAGAAGAACAGGATTTCCATTTTAAAGGAAATTTTGCAGCTTGAAATGTCTTTCCTTTCCAAAATTGGAAGAAAAAGGAGTATTTCTAAATGTATTTTATAAAATACACACCCAGAAAAATATTGTTTACTGTAAAGAAAAAGTCCCCCAGCCTAACATTTCACACAACTGCAGAATTGTTCTGGTTGGAGAAGACCTTTAAGATCATCACATCCAACCATTAACTTAACTCTGCTGAGTGCAGCACTAAGCCATATTCCTAAGCACCACATCTACTCATCCTTTGCAACACCTCCATGGATAGGGATTTAACCACCTCCCAGGGCAATCTGTTCCAGTGTTTGACAACCATTTCAGTGAAGAAGTTTCTTCTAATATCCAGTCTAAACCTCTCCTGGTGTGACCTGGGACCTTTTCCTCTTGTCCTGTTGCTTGTTGCTTGGGAGAAGAGACCAACCCCCACCCGGCTACAACCTCCTGTCAAGCAGTTGTCACCTCTCAGCCTCCTTTTCTACAGGCCAAACAGCAGCACCTCCCTCAGCCACTCCTCATGCGACTTGTTCAACACCATGTTTGTGCCACATAAAATGATTTCAGTACATGAAATTATCTGGAAGTGCTATATTGTTGAAACAGAAACTTTCCATTTTATTGAAAGGTGTCATCTCATTTTTTTTCCAATAAACACAATTACAGAAATTGATTTGTAAATGTAAAATGTTTCCACTTTGGTGAACACCACATTTTCTAATTACAGAACCTGTTAACTTCATCTGCTCTTTAAACTAGATTTATATATCTAGTTTATATAGGATTAATGTGTCCTGTTACAAACAGGTGAATGCAGCCACCCTGCACATCATGCATCTATAAAATCTTCAGAAGTCCTGTTTTCCCTACAGATTTCTCAGTAGAGCCCAAGGCCCCTAGAGAGCTACTTTATAAGTAGAAAATTTTATTTATCTCCATAAATCATCAAACAGACTCTACCTATCTACCTTATGGCATATTCTTGCCAATGCCCATCGCTCCAAATTTGCTGGGATTGCTTTAAAACCATGAAATTTTTAGAACAATGAGGAATTTTAGCTTTTCTGATATCTTTCAGTATTTTACACAGTCCATTTCAGCATCTTTTCTGTGGCCACCATGGAGTAAGCACATGAAGTATGCACAAAGAAATGAAGTCACAGATTTTCAAGTTATCACAGGACTCCAGAGGCTGGGATTATAAAACAGTCCTGCAGGATTCAGAAGGTGGAGCTGGGTGTCTGGGCTGCCCACACAGAGCCTGGGAGGAATTAGTCACTGGAAGAGTGAAGCTTACAGGACATGGTGAACAGTGACCTATGCTCATCGGTGGGAAACAGCACAGTAAGACAGGGTACAAACACAACCCCAACAGAGAGGCCAGGCTGTTGACCACAGTGCTGCAGTGGGACATCTCTTCTCACTTGGGATTGGCAGGGGCAGTCACCCTTGAAGGCAGGGACATAAAATAGCCCCATAAAATAACCCTCATGATCCTATGCCACACATCCCAGCCTCAAGGAGGCACCTCATGTACTACTCAACTTGTAAAAACAGCAAATTCCCTGGAAAAGAACTCATGTATGTTCAAGGCAGCTAAGCAGAATCAGCAGATACTTGAAAGCAGTAGCATTAATCTCTTTTTTTTTTTGCCTCTGTTCCCCATTCCCAGAACAGAGATCATAATCCTATCTGCTTGCACCTGACGCTGGATAAAATTCATTCATCATTCCTGGTGATACATGGGTACATAACAGTAAAAGCCCCACAGGATCCCACACAACTAAGGAAATGAATAATTCCATATCTACTCTAAGGGTTATATAAGATTCATTAAATAACAGCTTGAGCTGAACATCAAGTGAGGAAGGTGACAGGGACTACTGAAAAACAGCTCATTTGCTGAAAAAGGCAGGATCCTGTGGGAAGAGGAATATGTAATCATCTAATTAAGAAATATATAGTTACTCCTACGCTTCAGGGGGGCAAATGTCAGGCTTACAAGTAAGCTCATTCGTAGTATTTCCTGACTTTCCTTTGCTTAGCTTTGCAGCTTTACTGTCTACTTTACAGCTTTACTGTCTACTTTACAGCTTTACTGTCTACTGCAGGTGTCCCTGCCCATGGCAGAGGCATTGGAACTAGGTGATCTTTAAGGTGGAACTAGGTGATCTTCCAACCCAAACCATTCTATGATCCTGTGATCCTATGATCCTGGCCAGTAGGATGGCTGACCTAGTAAGCAGGGCTTTAAACTAGGAATGATGCAGAATCACCAGCAGCCCTGTGAAGGGGTGATGCACGGCCCTGACAAACAAAGGGGCTGAGGAAGATGCGAACAAAAGGGAATGCAAAATCAACAAGGTTTAAGCCAAACACAGACATTTGCATTTAAGCAAGGAAGTGCTGACAAGGCAGTGTTAGGAAGGACAGGTTGAGAAGACCAGGAGTTGCCCATTATGTGAGAGAGCAGCTGGAGAGCCTGGTGTTTTGCCTGGGGATTGATGAAGAGCCAACACAAGAATGTGAACAACACAGGTATTAAAAACCAGACAAGTATGTATGACATTGTAATAGGTGTCTGGTTTAGGCTACCTGACCAAGAAGAACAATCAGATGAGGCCCTGTGCAGACAGGGAGCAGCCACACCTTCCCAGGCTCTGTCCTCCTGGAGGACTTTAGTCCTAGGGAGCACCAATAACAACTTCCTGACCTAAGTGATAGAAAAGCTGATGAGGGTAGGTGTTCTGATGGACTGCATACTCATGGACAAGGGGGCTCACTGGGGATTTGAAAGCTGAAGGCAGACTTTGCCACAGAGAGCATGAGATGGTGAAGATCCTGAGCAGAGGAAGCAGAGCAAAATGCAAGTTCACAACCTTGGAGAGGCACCAGATTTTGCCCTCTTCAAAGATTTGCTCAGAAGATTCCTATGAGATAAGGCTCTGGAGGGAAGATAGGCTCAAGAAAGCTGGTTGATATTCAGCAGTCACCTCCTCCAAGCTCAACAGTTGTCCATCCTGACAAGAAGAAAGCCAGGCAAAAATGCATGGATGAACTAGGGGCTATTGGCCCACAAAAGAAAGGGCCACTCAAACTTGAAAATGAAGCACACACAGGGTCTAGGCAAGGATGAGTAACATGGGAGGAATACAAAAACACTGTCAAAGCATGCAGGGATGATACAAGAAAAGCCAAAGCACAACTGGAATTCCGTGTGATAAGAGGTGTCAAAGCAACAAGGAGGGCTTCTACAAGTACATGAGCAACAAAAGGAAGACAAGGGAAAATGTGGTCCCACTGCTGAATGAGATAGGGGACCTAGTGACACAGGATGTGGAAAAAGCTGGGGTACTGGATCCACCTTTGCCTCAGTCTTAACTAGCACGACTGGCCTTTGGGAATCCCAGAGACCAAAAGGGAAAGGCTTGAGCAAGGAAAATGTAGCATTGGTGGATGAGGATCAGGTCAAGGACTATTCAGAAAAGCCAGATACAGACATGTCCATAGGCCCTGATGGGATGCACACGAGTGCTGAGGGTGCTGGCAGATGTAATTGCATGGCAACTCTTCGATACCCTTTGATTGATCATGATGACTGGGAGAAGTGCCTGAGGACTTGGAGGAAAGTCAGTCTCACTCCTCTCTCCTATAAGGGCAGGAAGGAAGACTCAGGGAATTACAGGCTGGTCAGCCTCACCTTGATCTGTGGGAAAGTGATGGATCATGGAAACCATTTCCAGATACATGAAGGACAAGGTGATTGAGGGTAGCCAGCATGGATTCACCAAGGGGATGTCATGCTCAACCAAGATGATAAACTTCTACGATGAAATGACTAGCTTGGTAGACTAGGGCAGCACAGTACATGTTGTCTACCTGGCCTTTAGTAAGGCCTTTAACACTGTCTGCCATAAGATCGTCACAGAGCTATTAAGTATGGGCTGGAAAAGCAGTGAGGTGGGTAGAAAACTGGCTCAACAAGTGGACCCAGAGGGTGGTAATCTGTGGCATGAAGTCTGCTTGGAGGGCAATAAATAATGTTTTACCTCAGAGGTCAATACTGTGTCCAATCCTGTCCAACATCTTAATTGATGACCTGGATGATGGGGCAGAGTGTATCCTCAGCAAGTTTGCTGATGACACAAAACTGAAAGGAGTGGCTGATTAAGACAGGAGGTTGTGTTGCCATCCAGAGGGACCTAGATAGGCTGGAGAAATGGATGACTGGAGCCTCATAAAATTCCATAAGAAGTGTGAAGTCCTGCACCTGAGGAGAATCAATCACAGGCTACATGATTGATGTACATGCTACGTGTGCCCTTGCTTCAAAGAAGACCAGAGGTATCTTGGGGTGCATTAGGAGGAGTGTTGCCAGCAGGAAACTCCACCACAGTGGTGAGGCCATACCTAGAGTACTGTGTCCAGTGCTGTGCTCCCCCATACAAGAGAGAAATGGACATACTGGAGAAGGTGCAAAGAATAGTCATGAAGATGATGAAGGGACTGGGGCATCTCCCCTAGGAGAAAAGGTTAAGAGAGCTGGGACTTTTGAGAAGGCTCTGGGGGATCTTATCAATGTGTACAAATTCCTGAAGGATGGGTGCACAGAGAATGGAGCCAGGCATTTTTTTTTCAGTGGTGCCCAGTGACAGGACCAGAGGCCGTGGGTACAAACTGAAACCTGGGAGGTTCCCTCTGAACACCAGGAAATTCATTTTTATTGTGAGGCTGGCTCACAGTAGAGAGACAGGTTGTGGAGTCTCCATCCTTGGAGATATTCAAAAGCTGTCTGAACATGGAGCTGGACAACTGGCTCCAGGTGGTCCTGCTTGAAAAGGGGGGGCTTTGATAAAATGACTTGCAGAGGTCCCCAGCTATCTCAATCAGTCTGTGATTCTGTACTGTTCTAAACTTTATAAAATAGTTATTTACAGTCAGCTGATAGGAAGTATTCAGAAAATGTAGAGATACATAAATTAGTCTCCACATGCAACAGTTAGGCTCTTTACTACCCAAGTTAGTGGATCAATTGCTTCCAACACAATTTTTGAAAAGAGTTTGAATATTTGAAGCAGAGGAAATGTACTACCAGTTATCAGCAAGAAAAGGAAAAAGGAGAATACTCTATAATTCTTACATATTGTCATTGTTAAAATAATTTTTAAAAAAACAAAGAGGAAAACATTGCCAATTTTCTACAGAGGAATAGAATAAAGCACAGTATATTTCCACAGCTTGTATACTATTGTTTTTGTCGAATGAGCTTTTCAATAAAACTCTAAAATTACATCAATCATGACGATTTACTTTATTGAAATTTACTGCCTAAAGTTCAAGTCAGTATTTGAATTTTGATAAAGTGTATAAGTTTTCCTCTCAAAACTAATTCACATGAGCACCAGCATAGAAATTTCCTCGTACTATGAAAATCTAAAAGGGTACAACAATGTAACAATCTTAAAAGAGTAAAATTAACACAGAGTGAAGGATTAGAAACTGTGGGACAGAAATTATTTTTTCATTTCTGATGCATATAGTGGAGAACTGTAATAATCCTGGATATAGGAAATGGTGTAACTAATTGAATAGGTTGCAGTGATGCCTGTGTGGATGGAAGTACCTCAGAATCTTCCAAAAGCATTTTGAATTTTAAAACAGCTCTCGGGTTCATTATCTGTCTCTTGAATAGCTAGGCCTCAGCCAGTTCTCAGTAGCGGTGGAGGGTCTGAATCACAGCATTATGGCAACATTTTCTTTTGGCTCTGGCACTTGTCAAGCCCAGGTTTAAGGCTCCTGAGGAGTTTCGGTAGATGAGACCTCCTGCAGTTTAAACCATACCCCGAGGCGTGCCTTCCCAGCAAACTCTTCATCTGAGACCTCTTGGGAACTATGTTGGCAGTGCTACCTGAGGGATGTTCAGCAAGGGAAGCCTTCCAAAGACCTTCCTTTTGCAGTGAGAACTATAAAGGAAACGTGGAGGAGATCAGGAGGGAGTACAAGGTGAAAAACAAACAAGATGTGGCACTCTTTGAATGTTCAGGAATACAGAGAAGCAATGCAAAATTTTAAGTGGAGAAGGCCAGGTGCTTGTCAATTCAGGCATCTATCTGGGAAGAAGGGTGAACACAAGGATGAACCACAGTGGTAGTGGATCAAGGGTTGGACTTGATGATCTCTGAGGTCCCTTCCAACCCAGCCAATTCTATGATTCTATGACTAAGAGAAGGAGTAAAGGTGGAGTACTTGCGTGCAAGCTGCAACAGAGTGGAAACATCCCGGAGGTGACTCTTGGTGAGGCTGTACAAAAACTGTGGGAAGTACAGGGAAAAGGAAGAGGTAGGAGGGAGGGCAAGGGAGAGATGTAAGGGCACTGGCAAGGAAATGAGGCGGCAGAGAGGTAGCAGGGAGTGAAAAGGAGACGCCGTGGAGGGAGCAAACTGGAGGGCATCACGGGAGAAAAAGTGCCTATGCAGAAAAGTTGACAAGGAAGAAGGAGTGACACGGGAAAAGGAGTGACACGACACACACACCCCCCAGGCTCACCGACACGCTATGCCCCCACTCACCATCACGCTTGTGTCCCCCACAAAGCAGGCGCCCACACATGCCCCAAAGCACACACCCACGACAACCCCNCGCGAAACGGCGGTCCCGGGCGCTTCCCCGGAGCCGGGCGGGGGTAGTAAGTGGTCTGTAGCTATGTTGATGGACCTCTTATCTTCTGCCGCCCACCCCATGCCCTGCAGGGGGTGTCTTCCCTCGGAAGAGGGTTGCTAATGAACCCCGTGTGCGTGTCCAGTCCCGTCTCGTCCGTCCCCGCCCCTTTTAAGGTCTTCGCACAACTTTTTTATCTGTAAAAAAAAAAAAACAAGCAAAAAAACCCCAAACCCAACACCCTCCCAAGAAAACAACCGCGAAACACACAGCTTTAAATATGCCTCTAGGATTAGTTGCTTTTTAATTTATTTTTTTATTTTTAATTTCTGTTTTGTCTCCCTGCTCAAGCCCAGGGCATAGCTAGTGTTTGTTTATTGTGATTCAACAGGATCAACCTGTTGAACTCCGGTTTGCAGTGGAAATAGGTATTTGCCGGTTAGAACGGCGTAACTTTTAAGAGGTTATTAAAGGCGAAGCTGAAGCTGATCACTGGGGCAGTGTCCCGAACTTCACTAAGGAAAGGTCTTACTGCGTCAGATAGGAGAGCCTGTTACTGCATTTGTCTGGAGCTGAAGTAGGAATAATTCTAGCAAAACAGAAATTGGCCGTAGACTTTATGTGGTTTTCTCCTGCTCTATTATCTGATTTGTCAATAATCAGTCAAGGCACATCCATATCTGATGGTACATCTGGCTGCTTCTTGCCTTAACGTGGCTTGCTTCATGCTTGGTAATGTTGTTGCCTCAGTTACCTCTGGCTATCGCTTGAAGAGGTGTGAAAAAGCGCAGGCACAAGTGCGTTGCCTGGTCTCAGGAGGAAAAGAAAACCATTGTAGTGTTGGTTTTGCATGCTGGCCTTATTGCATGGCAAGTTGTTTAGTAGTTGTGAGCAAAATTATCATTGGTAATGCTAATTGAAGATGGACTCGTGTCCAGGTCCACCTCAAATGTCTCTGTTAATGGCCTTTAATTATGTTCACTTAAGTCTCTGCTTTACAAATACTCCATTAGAAGCAAGGTCTGATGCTTTCCCAGGGCATCTGAATGTCTGACTTCTAGGAATACGGATGAAGGTTAGTCAACCTTCTCTTGATCACAGGAAGCTTTGGTTTCCCTTGTTAAAACTAATGAAACTGCTGTTTTGGCATAGGTAGAGTGGCTGATTGTTTCCTCCGATAGAATCTTGTAGAATTATTTAAGTTTTCACTTGCTGGTGGGTTTCAATCATCACATCAGCTGCCTTCTCTGACTGTCAGTTGAACTGGTTATGGTTTCCACTGGGATTATCCTCCTTGCTGTCCATACTATGAGGGTGCATGCTTAGTAGTGGCTGCACCATGGCCACGTGGATGTTCGGTGTGTTTGGTGTCATGCTAATGTGTCTGATGTTCTTTCCCCCAAGGTAATGCTTAGGGGAGACTTGTGTGGGTAGAGGATGGTATTTCCCCAGTACACTTCAGTACACTGAGGGTTTTTTCAGGCTTCCTAGGCTTCTCGCTGGTTTGCTAGTCTCATTGAAACAGGACAAGAGATTCAATAGCTATTTTGAAGGGGAGGGAAAGGACAATGGTGGAGGAATTAGTATTAGCCTTGTTTTTAAAGCAGGCTAAAACCTTCATGTGCCATTGGCACCTGTTAATGTGCTTCTCCTCACACCCTTTCTTCTTCCTCAACTTCTTCTACCTGTGTTGATATCTCTTAATGCAATAGCCTCTTGAATGTAGCCAGTGCCTTTGTGGTAGAAATAAGTGTCTCTAACTAGTGATGTCTCCATAAAGCTAATTCTAAATCACATCTATAAAGGTTGGTGCTGAAAACTTATTATCACTCAATCAGTGTTAGGCAGTGACACCTGGGTTTCATCTCTGTAAACAAGAAGTCTTGACTGGGTGCTGTACGAGGTAGAGAGCCCTTTCCTTGAGTAACTGTCTCAATCTTAACACTGACTTACTCCTTCTAAATACAAACATTTTCTGCTAAAAATGCATTAAAGAAGACTAATAGCCATCACTTCTAAAGGTGCAGTGAGAAGTGGCCTGTTATTTCAGTAACAGCAACAATATTACATTGGACTGCTATCAGCAAACCTTCCTACATGAGCTCTGTATTCAGAGCTAATGACAAATAAGAACAGCAAGACTGCATGAGACTGAAGGTTTGGCTAGTTCTGTCATCTCCTAGTGGATGTTAAGGGACAAATGCACATGGAGGCAGTGATTTGTAGTGTGGTGTTCTTGCCTCTAGCAGACTGGCTTGGACTTCTATGGAATGTCTCTAGGTTGTATTCTTTTTGATTGCCTCTTGGCTTTCCCCTGGCTTTCCAAACATATGTAAGATTTTTAACAAGCAGTCATCTGTAGGTGACCAGACCCTTTTCAAATAAGTGCTATAGATTGCTTAGATAGGACACAGCAAGACCACAACTAAGTAATGTAGTTAAGCCTGAAGCCCAAATTTCTCCTTTTTCTACAAGTTAGAAAAGTGTAAGTTTTTGGTCTACACCCAGTTGCTGAGAAGGAAGGAGAGGTTGAACAACCTCCAATCACTGTTGAGTTCCTCCCACACACTCCTATACATTGGAGGAACAGGTTTTGCCAGATCATATAAGAAACTGCAGGAGGGCTTCTCAATAAAATGCTGGTTTTCTTGGTGTTGTGTCAGATAGGAGCTTCCTAGAAGTCTTGGAACATTAAGTTGGTCAGTTTGTAGCTGGTTTCTGGTTAGAGTGGTATGATAGCACAAGAAGGAGCTTGTCCAAAATAAGGGGTTGCTGCCTTTCCACTTGAGAGAACTGCATGTTGCTTGACTCTACTTTCTTGGATACTTCTGGTTTTCAGAGAAGATGGGGAGGGTAAGTCTTGAGTGGAAAAATTGTGATTTTTAATCACCTTCATTCAGCTGTGTTTCATGACTAGCTGATAAGCTAAAGTGACCTGATGAATGGCTGTGACATTTTTCAGCTCTGAGGCTCATTTCTAGGATAAGAAATAAAAGAGAAGGGATGGATAGCCAATTCTAAAAATAGAGCTGGACTTCATTCTAGATGCTGTGGGGTAGACTCGTGGCTGAAGAACTGCAGGTTAAACTGCTGCTTCCTGATACTAGTGCAAGCAAAAGTGGAGGTACTCTTTGAGTGGTGAGGGAACAGAACAGGTCTGGCTGGACTTCATGTGCAATGCTAAAATTATTTTTTGTAACATTCTTATACTTCCTGTGTTTTAAAGTAAATTCTTCAACTTTTTCTTTCTAGCCACCAAAGTTCTTGGCACAGTCAAGTGGTTCAATGTCAGAAATGGATATGGCTTTATCAACAGGTATGTTTAAATTATGATATTAATATTTACACTGTACTAAGACACATGGTACAGATAATATGCCATGCATTAGTAACTGAAACAGAGACCAGAGAACCTGACTACAGGTTCATGTAACTGATAAAACGACTTGGCTAGGCATTCCATAAGGTCAGATACCATCTCAGGGGATTTCCCTCTCGTGCCCTCTTCCCTTTCCATCCGAGGTTGTGTGTATGGGGAGAAAACAGAAATAGTGAAATCCTACAGTCTTGTTCTGTTACTTATGTTTACTCATGCTAAACTTATAATGACATAGATGTTATTTCATTACTGCCTGCTTTGTTTGTTTGGGGTTTTTTGTTTGTTTGTTCAAATGTGGAAGTAAGTTTAGAGAAGGAGGGGAAAAGCTTTTAAATAAAAAATTAAAGAGTTAACTAATTGGTGAAAGCACCGAAATACATACTGAGACTCTGATATCACTTGACTGAAGATATTCCAGGCCTGGGTTAACAGACATTGGTTTTTTGCATCTTTTTTATTCTCCTGCTAATATGAACAAACTTCTAAATGGAATCAATAAGCCAAGTAGCTGTAAGTGATACTGATCCTGCTGCAGCCTTAGGTGTACAAGAACCACACTTACAAGTTATAAGAAGAAACTCTGGCTTTTAAAGCTTGAATATCTGGGGGTTGAGTGGCTTAAATGTCTTGTATACTTTGTGAAACATAAAGCTCCTCCATGGTGGCTTCTTGTCTTGCAAAAGATATACCTGGCAAGTTATTTTTGTTTAAGAGTCCTTCAACTGTTTCACAGCAGGTAGATTTGAGTAGCTTGGACACGACAGATAAAGGTAGAAGAGTCCTCCATTTCATGGATCTGATCACCAGTTCTGCTACAGTACTAATCTTAGTCCCTGGAGACTGCTATCCAGTGTAGGCAGAAGAAAAGCTTAAATGAGGAGGTCTTTCATAGCAGTTGATATAAGAGCCTTCAGCTGGATATGGTGTAATAACTTGTCAGCTTTTTTCCTAAACTAAAGTTTACTTCAGTCCATGGCAACAAGTTTTGGATTGTGCATTATTTACAGAAACTCTCTAACCCACCTCTTCCCTCTGCAGAGAGAATTGAGTGAACATGTCAGGTTCTAGGCTCTTACTGTTGTATGGGAACACAGAATCAAGGTCTCAGACTTGCCTTCATGTTTTGCATGCAGAAGTCTGAGCTGGATGGCCTCAGCCAGGCGGCCTCATGTTTATGTCTCAATCTCCCTTCAGTGGATTCTCCTAACACTTCTGCATGGTTGCTTTGAGTTTCACTGAAAGGAGAGCCCTGTTAACAGCTGTGGCCAGTTCTGTTGATAGTCTTACTTGACCTCTGGGGTAACAGCTCAGGTTGCAGCCCCTGTGGAAGTTTGTTGGGTTTTTTTTTGTTTTTTTTTTTTTGGGGGGGGGGGAGGAGTGTGGAATGGTGAAAGGTAAGCAGTCCAGTCAATAACTGCCCCATGTCAAAACAAAAGATTGAATGTTTGCCAGAAGATTACAGAGAACCTCCCCCTGTCCCCTCACCCTTCTGAAGAAAGGTGGGGAGTCCTCTCTGCTGTCACACATATGACCCTGGAAATGCCAAGAAGGGTCTTGGTACACTTAGAGAATGTATGGAATCCAGGGGTTGTACTAGAGGCTGGGGGAAGAAGGCTTTCACTTGTGAAGTCAGGGTTTTCTATTTAAGTCTCTTAGTCTAAGTTCTTATGACTTCTTACTTTCTTTTCACAGAAATGATACCAAAGAAGATGTGTTTGTTCATCAGGTAAGACAGAAGTAATTGTACCTAGAGATGTGCATTATGATAGGCTTCTGATGCAACTTCCTGAAACAGCCATGCAGCTTTGTCCTTGTTAGAGTATTTGCTACAAATACCTTGACAGTATGTTGAAATTCTCATGGAGGAATATTAGGATGTTTTCCCTCTCTCTTGAGTTATAACTGAAGGAGTAGGTTTTACATCCATTCTTGATTCTGTCTGCGCTGGTTTGAACACTGAAGGGTTTTTTTGAGGTTTTTGGTGTGATACAGTTGTCCTTCCTGGGGGAAACGACTCCTGATTTGTTGAATAACTTGTTACTTGTTTTCTATCCTCTGTCTCCCACTTCCTCATGCTCCTTGTGTCTTCTGTTTGTCCCTACTCTCTTTATTTGCAGGTCTGTTCTCTCTGCTCTTCCTGGTATTGGAGAGAAAGTGATCTAGTCTGGCTCTTGACCAGCCTGGGTTGCCATCAGCTGTTACTGCATGAGGCATCTATCTGGTCTTAGGAAGAAGAGGAAGAGGAGGAGGGCAGCGAGGGCTGTGTGCCAAGTGTGTCCAAGCAGCAGAGAGAGGTTGTGCAGCTGCTTGTCATTGGTTAACTTTCCTTGAACTGTCAATTGGCTTTTCTTAGTTTATATTGT
Source organism: Florisuga fusca (assembly GCA_038090715.1). Classification (NCBI taxonomy): domain Eukaryota; kingdom Metazoa; phylum Chordata; class Aves; order Apodiformes; family Trochilidae; genus Florisuga; species Florisuga fusca. The sequence goes on along the minus strand of JAAWXA010000004.1, from coordinate 55,959,481 downwards.
GACTTTCTGGTCTAAAAGGAAGACAGATGTTGCTGTCTTCATGCTAATATAAACTGATTAGTTAGTTGGCTTGGTCTGGTTTTGTATCATCTGAGACTTCACCTGAAAATGAAATACTGCCTTCAGAGTTTCCATATGAAATGTCTGAAGGCCCATGTGATCCTTAAAAGCATGAGGTTTTTTTGTGGCATAAGTGGCAGTATTTTCCTCAAATAGAACCAAGAAGCATTCGCTTATGCACTTATTCTAGACCTCAGTGACTATGTAGTTGTGTTAAACATGCTAGTCAATGTGGAGAGTTAGTTTTAGTGGCTTTGTTATTTAATAGCTTGTGATAAATGTTTCTCTGGGCTAACGGGTGTAAGACAGATTATATGAAAAGGGATGAGGATGGAGGGGAATAGGTCTCATGCCTGTAATGAGGGAAGATGATGTCAGGAAGTTGTGCAGCAAACATTCCCAGTTCAGCTGGTGGAGAGAGAGCAAGAGCTCTCAATGCATGTACCAAATTCAAATGGTTGCTCTCCCACCTTAATGATTGTGTGCAGTGTACATGCTGAACCAGATGCTGCATCTGCAGCTCCATGGGAGTGTGTCCAGAGAAAGGTGGGAAGAATTCTAACAGAAAACATGTTCTGGATAAGCAGCACTTTAAAACTGCCTTGAAGACAAACAAGGTCACCTTAAAGACAACAAACAAAGTGGCCTTGAGACCTGTGAGAAGGTACCCTGGAAAGCAGTTGTTGTACTGGTAGCAGATAAGCAGAGTAACACTGATCCATGTTGGGAAAGCTGCCTGTGGAGACCCTGGTTTTATCGAGTATTATCTGTGATGGATTTCTCTCCTTCATCTGTGAAGAAAGTTATTCATTTAAATGTAAACTGGAGGGGGAGGAGGAAGGAATTTACTTCCTATCTCCTGTGAATGAAAACCTCTTGGAATGAGCTCTGAGCAAAACTGGCTTGATGTTTTGGACCTCTTGGTGGGCTGTGCGTGGCAGAGCACATACTTCCAGCTCTGCCCTGGGTTGTCTGCAGTCCGCTTTTCCTTTAGCTCTTCCATCCCGAGCTGTTCCTCTGTGTGACAGTGCTGGCTGCTGGAGCTCCAGCCTCAGCGCTTGGCTCTGCCGGGCCGGCGGATGGGGCCCGCCCAGCAAAGGAGGCAAATCTGTGGCGTAAGCAAACATCCTGCTGCGAGCTCCTGCTCCCGTTCTGCCCCTCCTCCCCCCTCTTGTCCCGGGAGGGGCTGGATTACATGCCTAATCCCATCAGAATAAGGCTGACCTAGTTGAATAGATGCAGCCTCCTCCCTGATTCCCCGGCAGGCAGGCATCCGCAGCGGGGAGGGAACAGGCCGATCTCATGATTGGGATGGGGGTTAACGCTCAGTGTCTGGCTATTGGATGCTATTTATAAACCCAGTACAGATTAAAATGCTTTTCTCTTTAGGGCATGCATGGCTTGCTCGTGAATTAACCCTTTGTCATGTGGGAGACTCGAGCAGTGTTTTGGGGAGGACCAATTCTTCACCTGCTTGGTCTGACTTGCATCCTTGCCTGGTTTGTTTGTGCAAGGTGCCATCTAGGGCACTGTGTCAGATAGAGATGGTGTGAGCAGTGGAGATGGATCTGCTTTAGGAGGGTGGAGTGTGTCATGAAGTGTGTCATGAAAAATGTCAGTAGCCAGAGAAATCCGGTTCAATTAGGCATAGTTTGACTCAACAAGCAGTGAGGAGGAGTTAATCTCTGCTGCACAGGCCTTTTTCTTCACTGGATTGTATTCATTGTGCAATAGCCTGGGATGCACCAGTAACTGCTGTAACAAATTTTGGCTATTGCTTTGACAAGGCTGGAAGTGCAGATGATGCCATGATACCATGAGAATATGGAAAGAACTCTTCCTAACAAAATACTGAGCTAGCTCTGAAAACTTACAGCTGTCTGTTCATTGGTGTCTGCTTGGGAAAGGAAAGCCTCTGTCTTAATTGTTGAGTGCTGCCTGTGTTGACACAAAACATCTGTCTTCTGAATTAATGAAGATGGAGCCTGCAGAATGCCCATGAACAGTAATGGGGAGAATAGTGCTCTCTCCTCTCCGGATTCACAGAATGAAAGTTTTTTCATGAAACTTGGAGTTTAGGCTTGTTAGAAGCTTATTTCAGCAATGTTTACCTGCAGCTGAAGCATTAAGTAATAAAGCTTCATAGCTTGTGCTCTGAATTCTAGTATTTACTCAAAATTGTTCCTGGCTGCCTTTGTAAAACTAAACTTGGTTTACTGTGTGGCAGCTTCTCTCTCTTATTGGCAGGTTATTCAATTGCAAATCTGAATTTAGATGTTTCTGTCATAAAGCTGGAACAGAACATACAGGATCATGTTGAAATTGACCTTCTTGGAGGATGTTTGAGGAGCCTGATTAGTCTTAAATGTACAACTATCTGCTGTACAATTATCTGCTGAAAATAAATCTAGTAGTCCTTCCTTCCTCTGCACTTACAAGGAAAGGGAAGGCATTTGAAATACAGCTTGTTGATACATCTGTCATATGTAGTAGTGCACAAGTCTTAAGAGTTTCAGTCAGTTGTCTCAGTACAAGTGCTGGTGAAGGAATTAAAGCCTTTATTAATCTTCAGTGATGATAATGATGTTAGTGTTATTACATGGCATTTATGGAAAAGATGGCAGATAGCACTTCCAGCTGATTTTAGAAATGGGACAATTGCACTGATGGGTCAGCAGGAAGCAAACAAAGCTGTCTCAGCTGATGGTGGAAGTCTCTGCTTTGTAAAGTAATTCCCAAAAGAATTCACTTGAGCAGCTCATTCTGTATCAAAAAACCAACCAACCAAAACCAAAACAAACCAACCAAACAAACCCCAAACCAAACCCAAACAAATAACAAACCAGCAACACTTGGGCTGTTTTTGCTTTGGTAGCAATAATACTCCTGCATTCTTCCTTAAGATGTTCAGGGATGCTGAAGGTTACAGGTAAAGGTGTGACTAAATTTTGGTCTAAAAGGACACGCTGGCCTATTGTCTGAAACACAAAGGGCAGCAACAATGACCAGTTTAGGAAAAGTATTCTCAAACTTAGATTTATACTGATCAGAACTTTTCCTTCAGTGAGAAATATTTTTTTGGCAGTCATTGGCTGAATAAATATAGTAGCCACAAAGAATTAACAACTCATCTGATTTTCATTCTGCCTGTTTTTTCTTTGATTATGTGGAAAGATATGATAACTCTGTTTTCTGTTTCTGCACTGCATCCCATTTCCTTAGACAATTTGTGGACTGTATTTGTGAGTGTCTCTATTGGATCTGCACCTGCCTCCTCCATGCTAGCAGAAGATGCCCATGTCAGGAAACTTAAAGTTGAATTGGTCTTTAAGAACTTCAGAAAAAAGTGTGTTCCTAGATTGGCTCACACAATATGTGTGCTTTGGCTTTGTTTAGGTTTTTTCTCCTCTGGCCTCTTCAAGTTTATGAGCCCTTGCCCAATGAACAGATAGTGAGCTTGTCTTGCTTAACTGCCTTTTGTGGAGTCCAACAAAAATTCCACAGAGTGAAAGCTATCTGTAGTTTACAGGCTTAAAATTGTTCCACAAGGTTTGGGTGTGTTCCTATGAGTATGAGGGCAATTTCAACTGGATTTGATCCAAAGCTATGTTTATAATCAGGGATTTCTGTCTAGGAGGTGACCAAGTCTGATTGTTCTAGTACTATTCCTGTGTTCTGCAGGGTCTTGCCTAGTTTTTGGGTATATCTCTTGAAGTGCTTAGATGAAGTGCTTATTTATGTTACATCAGAGTTAGAGTAATTCTTTAGTTACTATAAATTGCCATGTCAGTAACCTTATAGTTAATGTCATCTTCTACAAAAATGCTCATGATCTTCAGTTCTCTGTAGGTCTACAAGTCTCCTAATAATTGAGAAGGCATGGGTCACACTGCTTGGTACAGCTTGCAGAAGTTGAAACACTCAATGTTCATGCAGAACTATGGATGTACAGTGGGCAGGAGAAGAGGGGATCCTGGGGCAACACTTGATTCATAAACTTGGAAGTATTGAGAAAGGAGTAAACCTTGAGCAAGTGTATGAGAGCCTTTGGAATAACAGATACTTCTATGTATTTGAAATATCTTGGTGTGGCAACTGATCTGGTGTAGAGTTGGGGTTTTGTAGCAGAAGCATACTGTCCTTTGCTCATCTACAGGGCTATAAATGTGTAAATCAGTGAGATAAATATATTTCATCTCTGTCTTCTTTCTTTAAAGACGGCGATAAAGAAAAACAACCCACGGAAATATCTGCGCAGTGTTGGTGATGGAGAGACTGTAGAATTTGATGTGGTTGAGGGAGAGAAGGTGAGAGATTATGGAGACTTGGGGGTGTTTTCCTACAGAGTTATCACTCTTGTGGGAGTAACACAAACCATAGCTGTGTAACTGGTGTTTTTGTCTGGTGTGTTAATCTCTGGGGTGGGCGACATTCATGCAGCTTTTCTGGGGAAGATTTTTTTTAGAAAGGCTTCATGAAGAAGTGTTTTTAGTTATGTATCAAAATTCTAAAAATGTCCTAGTGCTCCTAGAGGTTGTAATTTTTACTTAGTCGAGTATTTGAAGCTTGCAGTCTGCCCAGTAATAATTAATTGAAGCGTATATTGCCCAAATAATTTGTCCTGGAGTCTGGTACCTTAACTGTAGAAGCTTTCAAGTTCTTTGTACTTCTACTTTCTCAAATACATTTTAAGTTTCCTTAACTTTCTAAAAAAAAAAAAAAAAAAAAATCTGTGTTCTGTTAGCCTTTTATTTAATCTGTTAATTGCTTTTTCTTCTGAGCTCAGTCTGGATGATAGGATTTTAACTCATGGTCATAATAACTCTTGGTTATGGGGTTAAGGATAACAAACTTGCTTTTACACTGAGTGGAAGGAAGGAATCCCTGTAGCTTGGGATTGATGCAATAAAACATTCTCTTTCCTGTTTTTTCCCTTTATCTGGTTGTTTTTTGTTCTCTTGCCACCATTTCTTACTTTCTTTTGGCTTTTAGGGTGCAGAAGCAGCTAATGTCACTGGTCCAGATGGAGTCCCCGTAGAAGGCAGCCGCTATGCTGCAGACCGGCGCCGCTATCGACGTGGCTACTTTGGCCGACGCCGTGGACCTCCTCGAAGTGTAAGTTTAATGTCTTTAGTGGTGGTCATCCTGCATCATCAGCAGTCTTCCAGTCCTCTCATGAGAGGGAACTACAGGGTCAGCACTGGCATATAGTCAGTTGTCACACAGTAAGCTGAGGGTTCTTCAGTAATATTTTGGGTTCCTCCAGCACATGGTTGATGTTGATACTGATATTTTCAATTGCTGGATGTCAGAGATGGGCCTTCCTTTGCATGTCTTTCTAGGATGTGCTAGAAGCATGTTTTTGGGTGTTGAAGGTATCTCTTTGAAGAGTAAACACAAATTATTGAGTCACCTAAGTAGTTCACAAAGCCCTTTACCTGAAGCACAGGGAAGTATTTATATTGCCTTAAGTAATATGACCAGAATTGGAAAGTGTTACTTGGAAAACCGAATTTGGGTTGTCATGTTTGCATGACATAGTACTAGTTTGACCAACTAGTTGAAACCTCCATGCATCATCCCTTCATAATCCTCTGCCTATAGTAAAGATAATGCTTTCTTTGTCTTTAAGCTAACTATGCCCCACTGTTCAAAACATCTACAAATCTTCATAAGCAGCTTCACTGCAAGTTTCAACAGTGGGGGAAGTAACTATGGGGTAAATGGCTGTAGTTCTAGCAGTTGCTACTCCTGTTCACATTGTGCTTGTGCTAAATTGGTGCCTGGAACACCCCAAAAAATATGGAAAATACTCCAGGATTAACTTTTCTTTAATAGTTGAGTCTATGATTATCACTTGCAGAAACGTATGAATGAATCAGTATGATAGCCCTGGTGGAAGTCTCTGCCCAAGCACCGTAACTCCCCTCTCTTTTTGTCCTACATAGGTGACAACATGGGAGCAAACAAAACAAATGTCAAATCTTTCCTTAAGATCTGTCTGTTTACATTAACTGTCACAAGGTCTTTTCTTTAATCCTGCTGGACACCACTGAGCTGTAAAAATGTGAAAGGTGTTCTTTCTTAGTCCTTTGGAGACAGCTAGAAGTTGGTGCTGGGAATTGATGACTTATTTCTATGTCTTGTTTTTGTGGAGATTTTGCAGCTTTAGCTTTCATGCCAAGTGGCAAGGAACTTGCCAAGTGGCAAATGGTTTTGTTCAGATTTTTTATGTTTTCAGTCTTACCTGTTAGCTTATCAACCAGCTACATCCTGGTATTGATACTGTCTCCTTTTGCTTTCCTGACATGAAGATCTCCCTCATCTGTGTTTACTGGGAGTGAATGCTTTAGTTGGTGCTATTGGTGTTTAAATGAGCAGACATACTGAGGCTTACACAACCCTGTGTACTGTTGAGTATGCCTGCTCAGCTTTCTGCTTGTTGCTGTGATCCCTTTCTTGTGTTCTGCACTAGTCTGAGTTGCAACCAGTTCTGGTGGGCCTTGTGACCCACTCACCTATTAGTTGCCTGAACAATTGGAAGCTACACTTTGCAGGCACTGTCTCTGAAGTTGTTGTAGCACTTAAGTCAGTAAAACCACTCCAACTTGGCCAGATATTTTTGTCATCCCCTGTGTTCTTGCTTTGATAGGCCAGTTTAGAGAAGAGTGAATCTTCATCTGAGACTATTAGTGTTTTCTTTTGGAGATTTTTCACACACACAGTTAACACATTCTTCAACTTGAACCTACATGTCTACTTTATCTGGAAACATGATTCTTGCCGATATCCTTTTCCTTTATCTAGACCCCCTCTGTCCTCTTCCATTCTCTTTTTTTCTTTTTTTTGTGAAAGGGGAAGAAAGGTGGTAATGTTTGAGCCACAGCAGTATATATATACTATTCTGTAGGATTCTATTAACAGGTAAATTAAAGGTTGTGCAAGATATTTCTGAGACAAGTTTGAATTGCTGATGGTATGGCACTCTTGAGCTGTTTTTGCTGAAAGGATATTTACTTAGCTGCAAGCAGCTGTTGCTGCACATTTGAAGGAAAATGTTTCAGCGTGCCTTGCTATGCTTGAAGATCTACTAGGCTGCAGAGGTGAATGTTTTTCCCAGAGTTCAGTTTCCACATCACTAATCCTGTATTTACAGGGTGGGAGGGAATTCTTACCAAAATTGTTTTATCTGTTGAGGTGACTTAAGATACGGTGGCCTTAGGTTTCAGGAACTTGTAATTGATCTTGCTTAGCAACTCCAGTCCAATCTTCTAGCACAGCAAGAGTTGATTTCTCCTTCCTTACTAGCATGGATCATGGATTTAGGCAAACTAAAGATGTTGATCTTTGTTTGCCGTGCTGTATCAAAATGCCCGTATACTCTGTGTGCATAAACTAGTGAGTCTGTTTTTCAACACAGTGTCAATCTCTCAAGGTTGAAGAGAGCCGTAAGGAATCTGAGGTATTTAACCAGCTCCAGTGGAACTGCATCTAGATGGTATGGAGAGTTCTGTGGAAAGTACTTGTTCGTATCAGAAACTTCTTAATTGCATCCACTACAAGAAAGAAGTTTGTGCTTTTTGCTAAAATGTGACTACAAAGACATGGAGTGTAGCTGTAATCAGAACTTAAGAACAGACAATGAATCATGGAATAACCTTGAGAACAGATGGTATCTTTATGTACATACTGTGTGCATTACAAGAGAAGAAGCCTCTCTATCAGGGACTTGGAAAACAAGTTTGAGAGCTGCTGTGTAGATCTGCACTATTTCTTGTAGAGAAGAGATCTGAAAAGATGAGTTGTATTGTACAAAAGCTAGAGACTGAAGAGTTGTAAGAACACATACCTGTGTAATGAGCTCTAGGTGATCCTGCTTTAGTGGGAGAGTTGTACTAGATGACCTATAGAGGTTCCTTACAATTCTGACAATTCTGTGACTGTCAGAAGAAGAAATTAAGGGAAGCAGGTGGTTAAGAAGCTAATTGTGGTTAAAACTCATGTTTTGTTTCTAGTCAAACTGCATGTGTTTCAGTGACTTTTGATGGCATGGTTTTATTCTGGAGCTGTGATTCACTTCTGGTCAATAGACCTAGATCAGTTGACAGTGATACTAATGTAACTTGTTAATTGAATTTTTGTGGTACTATAGAAGATGCAGGAAATTATCAGGGCTTCTGGACAAAGCAATTCATTTGCTTTGGTGTCTTGTTTTCATCTTGTTAAAGCCAAACCCATTTAAAGTACTGACACAGCAACATTCAGTTCAAGATGAGTAGGAAAATGTTTGTGTTGCTCTGGAGTAATGCTTCATCAAGTTTAGTCACTCTGTCTGTCACTACAGAAGATGCAGTCTATTGTCTAAGATTCCAGTGCAGCCCTCTTGTAGGGAGGAATGGACTTTGGCTGTGCCATTAAAAACATGTAGAAATCTAATACTACCTTTTAAAGAGCTGTGCAGGTGGTGCTGATTGTCAAGCTTCAGCTGATAAAAAAAATATGGTGTGCCCCTCCCTTCAATTAGGTTGGTTGATGCTTTGTTAGTGTATGACATGTCCCTCAGACAGGACCTACTAGGTCTTCGTGGTTCTGTATTTCTGCTGCTGCAGTGCTAGAACTGATCACTCATTCCATGTGTTCTTGCTCAGAAAAGCCAAGGAAGAGAAGTGATGATTATGCTGAATGTTTAGAATTGCTTTATTTTGCATTCTCTCTTCCCTTCAAATCTTGTTTTTCTCCTATGTCTGAGCTCTGCCAGTCCTCATGTGAGGAAGAGTGAGACCAGGAGCAGTGTGGGTCCTTGGTTCACACAAGGCAAATCCCAAGACCTCTGTATCGCTTGCCACACACAATACTGGGGGTATCATTTCTGACCTTACTGTCTGAGGCACTTCTCACCAGCCATCACAGTTCTATTAAGCTGTAAAGTTACATAGTACAAAGCATATTGATACAAACAGGACAGATGAGTGTAAGTAATATACTGCTGCTGCAAACTCAGATGTGTATTCTTTCTTCTGTGTTCTGAGTTTCTTAAATACTTCTCAACCATTATCAAATGCTACTTATTATTACTGTCTAACTAGCACAAGTTCCAGTGAGAGAACTTAATGGATAATGTTATTTAAGATTGTGGATTTTTAAATTGAACTCTGGTGTCTCTACTCACCTCAGCAGCTGACGCTGTCATATTGTTGAGAATAGCTGGAATAGCTATTCCTAGGTACAGCATGTGAAATATTCCAGTTGCCTTTAGGCCATGTCTCCGTGCCTTTTGGAAACTTGGGAAGCTACAAAAAGTGCTTGAAATTATTAATGCATTTGGAGGATATTGTACTGTGGTGACAGAAGATGATAGTCCAGTTTGATCACTGAGGTTCACTTACTTTAGTGAGATTTCCTGTTACCTACAGTGCTCCAGTCTTTCCAGGTGTTTATCATCATGTTACCCTAGCTAAAGAAAAGTTCACTGCCCATGCAGTCACCTGAGATAGCTAGTTAAAATACAATAAAATGTGATGGTAGTAGTTAAAATAGCTGTGTGGGATTGGAAGAGCACCTGTCAAATTAATACAGACTACTGGAGGCCGACAGGAAGCAATACCTCTTGTTTCCTGCTGGATGAGATCCAGAAGATTTAGAAACAGAAGTCCATGTCTTGTTCAATTCCTTCTTTTAAATGGTAGAATAGTATGGATGGGAACAGTTAATAACATAACTTTATAAAACAGACATTACTGGTAGATGGCATTTAAAAGACAGAAGAAAGAAACAACAAAGTAGAAAAAAACCAAACTGAAATGTAGCTAAATGTAGCTAAAGGGGAAAGATAAGCACTCTGAAAGTTTGAAAATGTTGTATAGAAAAACTGTACTACATTATGTCAAATACTTTTCTGTCTCTAAATTTCATAAGGTTTTTGTGGCAGTTCTCTGTGGAATGGGACCTTGTGAAGAATGAAGCGAGTGGTTTCTGGCAAATTTCAGTGTGGTGTGTTTCAGTTAACCTTCCAAATTCAGAAGTGTCGTCATCAACAGCTGCCTCTCTAAAACATGTTTGCCTCTCACAATGCAGTGTGATATTTTGAAATGTGTGCTTATGTGCTTTAGAGAACCATCAGGCTCTCTGCCTTTGGCAGACAGGGAAGGTGGCATTGTCGGGTAACTTTAGTCTGTTTTTGTGAGAAAGAATGGCATCATTACTGGCTGTTATTCTGTCCTACTCTTACCTTTGCCCAAATTAAAGCTTTCTGAGTATGTTTCTTCTTACCTGATATGCTGGTGTTATTGTACTGATACACTGTTTTTGAACTTGTCTTCAGATCGTTGGGCTTTGTAGTTAATATACTGCCCATGAAATAAGATAGCACTTCACCTTTGACTCTGTTTTCTTTTGGCTGTAGGGTGGTGAGGGAGAAATCAAGGATGGGGTCACAGAAGGAGGACAACTTAATCAACAAGTCCATAGGAATCCTACCTATCGTCCCCGCTATCGCAGGTTTGTACTGTATTCCTGGCATTCTCTGTATTCCCTGGCATTAATATGTATGCACATTGCAGGGACAGTGAGAAATGTTTTAATTACTAGGAGAGAGGTGAGCCATAGGAGTAAGGAAACAACTGTAGAAGTTGCTAATGTGCTTATATATTACTTAGAGCAAGGAATAGGTCAAGAAAGGATGAAGAATTTTTTTGTACCCTGTTGTTCCTCACAACTGAGCAACATAGTGAAGGGAGATGGAAGGTCCACATCTTCCCAGCTGAACTGTTATGCTTTCCTCAGCAAGTAATGACTCCAAATCCTACTTGATCTGGAACAGCTAGGTCTACCATCTGGAGGGGAAGTGTGTGTTCTGTCACTTTTCTTCTGGACTGCAGACAGTAGTTTGCAGTTCAACACTGGACTAGTAGCTATATGTCCTAAATGTCACTCAGGCTTGGTTCTTTGCACTGGTACTACTTGTAGGTACAGAGGAAAGCCTGTTGTTCAGTAAAAGCTAAAGTAGTATTCTGTCTCTTACAGACCGTTAGATGATATGGCAGCATTAGTTCCCTTGTAGTATCCTGTTATAGTGGAAGGCACTGCTGTCAGTCAGGATTTAATTTTAGGTTCCTTGAGGGCTTCTAGAGGTAACAAAATAGGATTGTTACAGTCACTCTTGCTAGAACATTTGGAAGAAGGAGGTGATAAAGATCCTGGTGAGCTTCCAGAATAGTAAAATGAAAAATCATCAAAATAATTCAAGGGGAAAAATGTTTGAGGAGTGGCAGTGACTGGGAACTCTGAGGCTGGAAGAAGAAATAAATGAAAATTGGTTATAGAGGTACTAAGACTAATGAGCAGCGTGGAAAAGACGGATTAAATTGTTTTTGCATTTTCTTCTGATCAAAATATATACTATGAGGAACTTTTGAATGAAAGAAGTGGAAGACATGCTGAAGAACAAAGAATGTTCTTAGAACCATAGAACAGCTCAGGTTGGAAGGGACATAATTCATCTGACTGAACCCTTTCATGGGAAAGGGAACCTAGACGAGATTATCTAGCACAGTGTTCAATCACATCTTGAAAACATTCAGAGATGAGGACTTTACCACATTCCTGGGGAGGTTATTCCAGTAAGTGGTTGTTCTCTCTGTAAATCTTCCTTACATCAAAACAAAACCTCTCCTGGTGCAACTTGTATCTGTTGCCCCTTGTCTACTCAGTGTGGCTTCTTGTGACAAGAGAGCCTTTGCCCTTAGCTGCCTTTTAAGTACTGGACTACTGTGAGGTTCCCCCCCTTCAGGATTTCTCTTCTCCAGGGAGCAAAGATCTAACTCCCTCTGTCTTTCCTCACAGGACAGGTTCTCCAGCCCTTTGATCTTCATTGCCCTCCTTTAAACTGTGTCCAGGCTGTCTGCTTCACACTTAAAATGTGGGGACCAGGACTGGATACAGTACTCTGTGTGGCCTAATAAAGGGATGTTTGCCTACTTCTCTCTCCTAGTAATGCCTCTGTGGGTGCAGCCCAGGATCTGGTTTGCCTTTACTGCAGGGGTGTTCCTCTGACTTGATGGTCAGGTTGCTGACTCAGGGTGTTATGCATGCATCAGATTGTTGGAGCTTTTTGCCACGGGATTTTGGTGGTGGTAGGAGTTTGGGGAAGACTGTCCATAGGTAGAAGAGAACACCATTGTGATATCTGTTGACAGAGTTTGCCTGTCTGGTTTGGGAAATCCCCAGTGTGGAAAACAATTGGAAGCTGGAAGGCTATTTGGGAAGTCAGTTTCCTTGTTCTTATTTTTCCCTTGGGGTCCATAGAACTGGGAATGGACACTCAGAGACCTAGTAGGCTGTTTTTAGTAAGGTCCCTTGGGGTTCATATGAACACTGGTGCTGTGGAATTGCTGAGTCATCTGTATTACTCATCCCTTAAAGTGACCTGTGTAGGATTGTTTTCTTCATTTTCCAGCCTTAGTTCTGACATGATCATTCCAACTTCCAGCCTCTACATTGATGTAACAGTTCTATGGCTCAGGAATTTGGTGCAGTTAAAAATACCGGTGTGAAATACTCAACCTCTGACTGTCACACCTTTTGAGATGTTGCCTCACTTTTTTTAAATTGAATTCCTTTAAGTGGAAAAGCTCATTCACATACTTGGCTTCTTGTGACTTGTTTTATCTTGGAGAATGAGTAACAGGTTAGATAAAACACTGGAATACTTTCACTGATGTTCTTCATAAAGCATTTTGGATTCTTCTGTCAAAGACCTGAATTGCAAGTCTGCCATTCGCTCATTTGCTCCTCTTCATCTTGTCCTTGTGTTGAGTAGGTTATGAGGTCAAGCTTCAGCACTGAATTTAGAGTGAGAAACTATAAAATGGATGTAATCCTACTTTTTTATATGCATATTTGTTTAGAAATAAATAGTAAAAGTGGAAGAGCAACAAGAAGCTGAATTTCATAGGAATTACAAGGTTGTCTTTAGCTGTAATGACAATCTATTCTATGCAAAATAGACTTAATTGCTTTCTGGATGCTGGGTCTACAATCACAAGCCTCCCCCTTCTGCTCTCTGCTTTTCTGTCTGTGAATATTTGTGTTTAAAGTTGGCTGTGTTATCAAGGATTGTGGGAACTGAGGTAATAGCAATGCTTCTGCTTATAAGGATTTTAGCTGAATAAATTTTATTTACTCTGAAAGTCTTATCATTAGGCAGTCAGGAATAGCACCACACCAAGTACAGTGGGGCACCTGAGATTTTGCATGTCATGGTTGAATCACAAGGTAATTTGCCCATAGCTAATGGGAATTTATGCATTTTTCTTGTAAGAGGTGTAATGTAACCTAGGTGCAGAATGCTTCTCTTAACAGGTATTGCTTGTATTTATGTGCACTAAATCTAGTGACACTAGTGCTTTGGAAAATCTTTCGGGACTATACGTACCTGTGGAGTAGATAAGCCAGCTAATGGGAATTAGATAGTGGGCAGTGACTGTCATAATTTTTGGCTGGTTTTTGTCAGTTCATAAATGTACTTTGTTTATACAGGAAATGGGATGAAATGTTCTTGCATACTTCAGGAATACTGACTTGATAGCTTATAGAAAGAATATATCATGGTGGAAGGGATTTTAGAGGGATCATAGATTCCAGCTCCCTCCCTGTTCTTTGCAGGGCTACCTAAAACTTAACCGTGTGACTAAGTGTCCAGACACTCCTTAAACTCTTGACAGGGTTGGTGCCATGACAGCTTCCCTGGAGAGCCCCTTCTGGGGGCCAACCATCCTCTCAGTGAAGAACCTTCTCTGATGTTCCATCTCAACTTCACCTGATGAAGCTTGATTCCATTTCCTCGTGTGCTATTGCTGGTGACCAGAGAGAGGAGATTAGTACTTCTTCACTGCCTACCTTGAGGAAGTTCTAGCTGTAGCCAGTAGCATGAATCCACATATTTGGGATGTTGCCATATATTTGTGCTCCAAACCAAAAACCTCCATCTTTTGTATAATCTTAGAGATCTCCCTGTGTCATTAACATGTTATTGTGAATAAGGTCCAACTTGCCTGAGTGAGATACATGCTCCACTTACATGGTCAAGAGGGGCAACAAAGAAGAAAGATACAGGAATGGTTCACAGGTGGAATTTCTATTCCCAGGGACCACACCATTAATTATTAATAGGGCTGGACAGGTATGTAGCTAGTCCAAGGCTAACTTGGCAAAGTCATCCTGTGTTACCATTACTGGCATTTTTTTTTTTTTTTTTTTTTCTCCTAGCCTGCAATCCAAATGGGGTTTACTGTCTGTCCTACAATAGAGGCAGTTGAATATGCTGATGTAGCTTCATCAGTGAAGAGATTCCCAGGTTGCTTGCCTGATCCAATTAAACAGATCTTTCCTTTCCAACTATATGGGAGCCAAGCTCCATCTGGATGGTTGTCTAGCATTCAAAATTGTTTACAGGCGGCACTTGGTCAGAGAGGTGTTTTTCTGAGCTAAAATGGTATTTTAACCTTCTTGGGATCCTGTCATAATTAACACGATTATCTCCTCTTCAGAGGGCCCTCACGTCCACGCCCTGCCCCAGTGGCAGGAGAGGCTGAAAACAAAGAGAACCATCATGAGGTAAATGCCATGAGTCAGCAGCCACTTCGTCGTGGCTATAGGCGTCCATACAACTACCGGCGCCGGCCTCGTCCACCCAATGCTCCAGCTCAGGATGGAAAAGAGGTAAGCGTGTTCTTGGCAAAATGTGGCAGGAATGGCATTTTGATGGGGTGAGTGGTTAAGACTGTCCTGTGGGAGTTCTAACAACTATTGTTGGGTGTGCTGGAAGAGTCTGGCCAACTCCAGAGTGCTGACTGTGGAAGGTGGCTGGTTTCATTGTTCCTTGTGAACTTCTGCAAGTCACTTACCTTAAATGGAACAAGAAGTGGGGTAGACTTTGCTCCTGGATAGTTCTTAGTTGAGGTCTGACTGTAACATGTTACTGAAGTGGAGAGAAACAGTTGTGTTTTCCAGCTTCCTCAAATCTCCAGTCTGTATGGAGTATAAGAAATGGATTTGAAAGCTGCAGATCCTTTTTTTTTTTTTTTTTTACCTGCTTGAATAAGATGATTTCAGGGAGCTTTTTGCAAACATAGGTTTGGGTTTTTTACCTTAATGAAGAGAGACTTTTTCACTCCACATCTACTTGAGGTTGTCCCCTGACCAAATCTGATTTATAATACTTAAACTTTGGTGTATTTCCTGTAGTTAATATTTTCTGGGGTTTTCTATTCCATGATTATTTTAAAACCTGGGTTATGCTGCCCCTACCACTGAACAGGGGAGGGGTCTGGAGTGCAGTCTTTGCCAATAATAAAGGTTTATTGTGTCTCAGACAAAGGTGACTGAAACACCTGCTGAAAATCCTGCTCCAGTGACCGAGCAGAGTGGTGCTGAGTAATGTCCAGCTCCCCAGGCAACTTTACCATCCCTCAGGTAAGGAGTATAGCAGTATCCTGCTCTCCAACTGAAACAGCATTGTGTATACTTCTAGGACTTGGACTCTGTCCATGTCTGCTTATGTATGGCTAGACATTTCTGAAAAATGCTGAGTGCTGTAAAGGCAAACCAAGGAACTGCTTGCTGCTTTTTCTTCTTTTTCTCCTCTAACTCTGAGCCTGTATTTGTCAGAATGTGAATTTTGTTGGTCTGATTTTTGAGAAAGATCCACTGAGTTAGTAATATTTTGCTTTAGGAAGATACTGTACTCTCAGTTTTCAGATAGGATAAACCAGTATGCCCATTGTGTGTCCTCATCTGACATCCCACCTCTTTCTTCAACAGGAAAGTAAAACTTAAACAGCTTTTTTTTTTTTTTTTTTTTTTTTTTTTTTTTTTTTTTTTTTTTTTCAAAGAAACAGTCAAGCAATAAATTGTCAGCAGTGATGATGAAAGCAAAGATTTGAAACATCGGAACTTACAAGAAAAAAAAATTGCCAGCAGCTGAGATCCAAGGAACGCCTGCAAGATACACACATTAAGAGAGCGAGATTCAGAAAGAGCAACCTCCCCAGTTTCAACAGCAACTGTGGGGTTCTATTTTCTTTTTTTAAATTTCACTATTTCGTTAGTATTGAATTTTTCAATTTTTTTCTTTTGGTATCAAACTGAAAAGGGAAAAAAAAACCCCAACAGAAGAACTGAAATTGAAATAAAATATTTTTTTTTATTGGATGCTGGTGCTAAACCTCCCAGGTGTGATGAGTTTGGATTTTTTTTTTTTTTTTTTTTTTTTTTTTTTTTTTTTTTTTTTTTCTATTTGAAAATGCAGCATGGGTGACGTTCCTCACAAATAAAAGTGATTTCAAGTACAAAAAAAAAATTCCATTTTAATGTGTTTGTTCTCATTTACCTTTAAAATATGTTATTTTAGTTTTGCTCCTCCAGAATTTGTATGTGAAAATGAGAGCTGCTTCTCCAGTATGTGTTGATTTTTCCTATCCATGCTGGATGATACATATGACATGGTTAGATTAGGTGGATCTACTTCAACCTAAAACAACTTCTGCAAGAAAATTGCACAACAGAGCTATAACCTATACTGCCCTATGCTGGGTTTTTTGGTTGCCATCCTGTGGCAGGAGTTTGGGGGATTTGGTGTGCATTGCTGGGGTGTTATTGTCCCCATCTGTTTGCTAGGCTTTTCTGTTCTGTCAACAGCAGAATCTGATCATTGAGACTCTGCTTGAAAAGAAAGTGGGCTTAGTAACTGCCCCTGCATCCAAGCTTCTGTTCTAAATAGTGGCAGTACATTTTATTGACCTCTCCACTTTTCCTTGCTTGAAACCAATACATCATTATACCTCTGCCATCTTGTGTTAATGAGCAAAGTACTTAACTGCCTTACTAATTTTTGTGTATTTTTAATGCTCCTTCCTGAAACTTGGATATGTTGCAAGTGTTATCAGTCTGTTGCCAGCTGTTGAATATGGGTGTGTTTCTTCAGCTATCTTGTATCCCTCATTCTGTAGTCCAGCATTTCTCAATGTTCATGTCTTGCTGTTACCCAAGCTGTAGGTAGCGTACGCCTCTTTTCTTGGCTATGCAGTCTTCACACAGCCTTTACTGAATTCCACTCCACGTAAACCCCTTTGGTCTGGAGCAACACTGTACTGATTTAATCCTACATGTGTATAGTTAGAGTGATTCTTGGTAGGTATTTGGGCTCCTTTATTTTCCCTGTTCTTGCACTCTTCCTAAAAATTATGGGAGGTTCTCTGGAGACATTCTTTCTCATGTTTTTCCTGAGGAAATGAGGAGCAGAGGGATCTTGCGAGCAATTTGCTTCCAGCTTCTGGAAAGGTGAGGAATGGCCCTTAGACCCTGTTGCTTTTGCCTTCTCCTTCAGATTGTAGGGGGAGGTTTAGTGATGCACGAGTTTCTTTGCCCACAGCTGCCTGCATCAGGGCTTTCCCACTTTTTTTTGCGGTAAATGAGGAACTGCTGATGAGATGGGAAGTGAAAGCTAAAGGCTTGGTTCAGGAAGGAGAATACTTCTGCCTCCCTTGAGTAACTGTGTTCCCTGCAAGCTCATGTGGAGTCACCTGCCACTGCAGCACTAGGCTACTTACCCAGCAGTTCCAGCAGCATCTTAATTCAAGGATTGTTGCAAGACTGAGTTTTTGCACTGCATCTGGTAAAATGGGAAAGATACTGTGATAGATGCGGTGGTATTCTATTGTCTTTCTTAGGAAAATGAAGAATATGACTGTTTTGACATGGAACAAAATTTAATAGAGTGAGGAAAACAGTAGAACATGCACCTTCTACAGATTCTTAAGCAAGATAGTCCTTAGTAGAATGCAGTTTTGTTCAGAACTAAATTTATTTCAGGCAGATTGGGGCAAAGTTGGGAGTTTCAACTGTAAAGATATAAGGCATTAATACATATTGAAACATTACTGCAAAATACTTGAACTGCTTTCATTTGTTTCAAAGCAAGTGTGTTTTCTTAAAGTGATATTTGACAGGCTGAATAAATTTCTTTTAATCTTTGCAAAAATGTAGGTTAGATTTGAATCAGTTTAGCAAATCACTAGCTAGTTACATCTATGGAAAGAGAGATTGAGGGAGAGATGTAAGTGGTGTTCTAGTCTCTTTTTTTTTCTTCTTTTTCCTGTTAGTTCAGTCCCACCTTTGTCTAATAACAATATTTGCATAAAACAGAAGCTTGTGACTGACAACCCCCTTCAGCCCTGAATTGCTTCTTAGGAAAATAGAGGTGCAAGTCTAAAACATGTACTAAAATTGTTTCAGATGTATTAGGCTGGGCTTATACTATTCCTTTACTAGGCCACTTGTCCTCCTGTTAGCTGAAGAAACTACCTGGTGCTCAACAAGGAGAGATGGTTTTCTTAGCAACTATGGTGCTTGTGTACCTGTAAATAAGGCTGTGAGCTATTTGCCTTAAGCAGAACTTGACCTGCAATGCCTGCATAGTTTGTCCTGTGCTTTGGTGTGCTTTTGTTTTGTTTGTATGGGTTTTTTGTTGTGTGTGTGGGTTTGTGTTTCTGTTTTTTATTTTTAAGACCTTTAGCTGCAAGGTTTTTGAACTTGTAGAGTGGTTAACATGCTTTTATACCTACTTGGAGACTGTTTTTGTGCTCTGCTCAGTCTCTCATTCCAGTATTCTTCCCTTTCATGGGCACTTACAATGGCTTACACTTAGAGTGGATTACACATTTATAGTATAATAATTTTACAGCATTTTCATAACACTGCCTGATAGTAACCAGGCATTTTGCTTGTGAAGCAGTATTACTTAGCCACAAATACATTCCCTGTGGCTTGTGTTCATTTGAGGAACGTGAAGAAGGGATGAAGAAAGTTCTGTTGGCCTTTGTGCACTACTTCATGTAAACATAAGTCTTGCAATGACAAGATATTTACTGATTCAGAGAAATATGTATCCTGTGAACTTCTGTGCTGAACAATAATAAATCCATGTGCAGCCCTTCCCACCCACGTCCATGGGAGGACTGTACACAGGTGTAACAAATGCCTGGGAAGTGAAACAGACTTTGTGCTGCAGTGGGAAAAACTTTGGAAATAAAAGTCTGTGCTACGCAGAACTTAGGGCAAGCTGTGGGCATACTTATTTCATGCCAGGGTGCATGCTTGAGACTCCCCCACAGAATAATGGCAAGAACTTGCATGTAACCTGGCTAGCAAAAGTTGTAATGACCCTAATAGCTCTAGAAAAGTGGTTTTCAAACTTAGATTTGTACATCCCTGGAAATTTCCAAAGAAGATGGAAAACTTTGCAAGTCTGACCCATAGTAATTTGTTTTGGCTTTTCAGAAAATCTGCAAGTGGAACCTGAGATGTAAGCCCTGGCCTTAGAAAGTAGTATCATTTCTACTGGTTTTGTCTTTTTGGAGAACCAGCTGAACTTGGGCATCACTGTGATTCTATAGAAAGAAAGTACCTCTTCTGAGATAATCAAAGCTGTACAAGCCAAGTAGCAGTGGAATTGTTGCTCAAGCATAAAGCAGATGAGAAAGTTCTGGAGGCTGTGGTGAACAAGTGGCAGCTTGAACTTTTCCTTTTGTGCTGTTGACAGTAGTGGAGCAATGTAGCTGTGACTTGATTTTGAGTCTTATAGATAGACAGTGAAAAATTGATCATGATCACTTAGTACCACCAGCTGCTGAGATGAATAATTCTAATATCTTAAGGTTCTAAAAGGTGATAGGAAAGGCCTACAGAAAGATGTCGCTGAGTTCAGACTTTCATAATTTCTTGACTGGTGACACAATGTATCATTCTTCAATATTTGGATTGCAGTCTGGAATTTTGTCTTATAAACTGTGACTTTTGTGGGACTGCACAGGTCCTTGGAATTAGGAACTATGTTTTAAATGCATTTCTAGGAATGATTGGACAGAAAGTATCTGTAGTACACAAAGCTATCTGTTTCAAATGTGTGAAGAACCAACTAGCTCAGATAATCCTAGAACTCACCTTCAGCTGCACCTCAGTTGGAATTCAAAAGTCTGCTGGTTACAGCAGTTAGGTGGTAAGAATCAAAATATGTTTTCTACAGCGCACCTGTAGTAGTTCTGTTTTGTTTCCAGGGGCTTAGAAGACCCATGTTCTGTGGTTAGTGCTCAGTGTGGCCTAGTCAGTTATTTTCACTAAAATAATACATTTTTGTCCATGTGATATTAACAGTTTTTAATGGCCTCTAAATCTTTAACTTCTTACTTTAAAATATGTCACCTCAAGAGTTTGTAATCTTACTGTCTGTGTTCATATTCCAGCGACCCAGAGCACCTAGAGAAAATAAGGCAAGTAAGGTAGATGATAGTTTATCAGGAACAGAAAAATGAGAAAATATCCTAATGTGTTTTCTTTGAAAAAATGTAAATGCGTTTTATGGTGCTGCAGAAGCAGGGAGGAGGTGGTACTATTAAAAAAAAAAAAAAAAAAAAAAAAAAATTTGTATTAATAGAAATAGGCCACAGAAAAGGCCTTGCTGCTTTTGTGCTGATACAGCCTAGGTGAGATATTCCTTGCCCTGGAGGAAATTACTTGACTCAGAAGAAATGTTGTTCACCTCCTTTGTTCTCAATAAGCTCTTTGCTTCTCTGCTAAGAAGGCCAGCAAAAAATTTTAATATCAGTATGTGTAAAACGGGGTGTTGTAGATTCATTAATCTCTGCATGCACGTTTCAGGAAAAACTGCTGCAAGGATCTGGACTGCAGTTTTGAAACCATTTATGCCAAGTAAAACAGCTACAACAGATTGTCTTTTTGAGCCTTTCTGAAGTAAGCTGAACTGGGGCTACAACAAGAACTGGAACATATCACACTAATGAAATAAATGTTCTAAACAAAGCTTTTGGCCACGTTCTGACAAGGATGGAGATGTGAGTAGACGTGATGGAGAGAAGGGCACTGTTTCAACCATCAAAAATTCTCAGGAAGCTGTATATTGGCCTTTTAGCTAAAACCCATCTGTGTCTGGGTAAGAAACTGTTGGTGGAAATTCTAACCACTATTTAGAATACAGGCAGCTGAGTGCTGTAGCACCTGAGTTTCTAGACAAAAAGGAGCTGCAGAACACCTTTGCAGATCTGTTTTATAGGAAAGATGTTTACATGCAGAAGGTCATGCTTTGAGCTATGCCATTGGACCAGGCTCAGTTTGATGGCTCTTGGATAGTTTGCTCTTGCACATCCAACTCTTGCCTTGCAAACAGCTTGAACACATAACTATGATCAGCCCATCTTGTTGTGACCTGGACAGTAAAAGTAGTGTAGTGTTAAACACCAGGGCACCTACTCCACTTAATTTGTGTTTAATGGCTGAGCTCATAACCTCTTTGCTAAGGTTTGCTCACTTAAAGCTCATATCCAACACAAATGAACTGGGGTGAATACAGATTTCAGTACCCATCTAGGTGTCTGCTTAAGAAAAAAACAAAACCAACAACAGATGTTTCAACTAATTTTTTATGTGCTTATTGTTACTTAATGGAGGCTAAGGAATGAATAAGGAAACAGAATTCCTAGCTGCTGCATTTGGGGTATAGATTGGCAGTGCACCAGTGCCAGCTTCTTCTGCTTGTTTTGCTTCATGAAGCATGCTTTGCCTTACAGTATAGGAAGCACCTGCAGGTAACTTCTTAACAGGCTCAGATGTCAGAAGTTCCCTGTGAACAGAAAGCTAAAGTGCTGACACTGTGAATTACAGAAATCTTTGGTGATGGGTGATTAAGAGATGTCAACCCAGCAATCCAGATTACTGTTAAAGTTCTAAGTTATGTCAGCACTAGATGGGGTTGTTGCTTCACATGATTTTTACTAAAAATTGGTACTGCACACCCCTGTAACAGGAAATCAAGGTGATTCAGTGTATCCTATCTAGTTTCTGCTGCAAGTCTGAAGCATAATAATTGGGCTGAAATCTGGTTGTCTGGTTTAAGTCCACTCAGCAGCTAAGTCCCACAAAGCCACTTCCTCACTCTCCCCTCAGTGGGATGGGGGAGAGAATCAGAAGGGTAAAAGTGAGGAAATTCACTGGTGGAGATAAAGACAGTTTAACAGGTAAAGCAAAAGCCAAAAGCACTGCAAACCAAGGAATAAATTCAGTACTTCTCATGGGCAGGGAGGTGTTCAGCCATCTCTAGGAAAGCAGGGATCTGTCATGCATAATATTTACTTGGAAAGACAAACACCGTAACTCTACGCTTCCCCCCTTCCTTCTTCCAGCTTTATATGATCAGCATGATGTCACATGTTACAGAGTATCCCTTTAGTCATTGGGGGTCAGCCGTCCCAGCCATGTCCCCTCGCAGCTTCTTGTGTGCCCCCAGCCTACTTCATGGTGGGTTGTGGTGAGAAGCAGAAAACGGCCTTGACTCTGTGTAAGCACTGCTCAGCAGTAACTAAAACATCCCTGTTACCAAAACTGTTTACAGCACAAATCCAAAACACAGCCCCTAGCTGCTACTATGGAGAAAAATAGCTCTATCCCAGCCAAAACCATTAGAGTGATAGATGGTAAGATCTATGAAACAAAACTCACAATATCCATATGCTGATTCTCAATCAAAACTAAATGAAGAAAACCAACCTAAACAACCTAAAATAAGTGCAAATTATTTTAGTAGTAAATGAAAAGTATAAGAATTTTTTACTGCATATTTTTTCAAGGAATATGTGCTGTTCCTGCCCTGGTGCATATCCCTAGCTCTTCTCTGGTTGTTATTACACAGCTGTCTTAAGTGTTCCTGGCCACGTATGTGGGAACTTCCAGGAGCGAGAAAAAGGGTGGCAGAGATGACAGATGTTCACAGGTATCCCTATCACCCTTCTTGCAAACTCATTCTGTTCCTTTGCAGCAGGGTGACATGGTACCTCAGTCTAAGCACCTGTCCTTCAGGCTAAATCGGTGTATGATGACAAGAGCCTATCATTTATCTGCTCTTTCGGTGAGGGGAAAATTTAAGTGCTCTTGGTGCTTTCTGTTGATGGTGGTCTAATGCCTTCTACGGTTATACAGAAAGAAACCCCCCACCATTTCCCAAAAGCTGGAATGCAGAAGTTGTAAAATGACTTGAGGACTGAAAAAAATGTTACCAGGTGACACTCTCTGATCATGGCCTTTTGCTCTGGAGAAACGCACTATTCTTAGAGACTCACTTATTGTCACCTTCTCATCACAGGAAAGAGGATTCAGCTTCACATAAAAGATACAACTTCACCGAATGTCACAGTTAAATAAAAGAATTTTTTTTTTTAAAGTGTTGGCTTTAAGTAATACTTCCTATTAATTATGGGATACCTGTATTCCAAAACAACATTTTTTTAACATTGGCCACTTCATCTAAATGAAAGCAGCTTTCTGAAAATCTGTGATCTACGTACTTGGCACTCTGTGGCTGAAAGTTCACAAAAATCACAAATTTGAGTCCATTCCTACACAAGTTGCTAAATGCAGTGTTGCTTCAAAAGATTAGTTTCCAAGAGAAGAATTAAATGAAGACAAGGTGGTCAAAGATAAGAAAGTGACATGTCAATATAAATCCTTCAGAGAGGATAAAGATGCATTTAATAAAAATGGAAGTTTCCTCATGCTGGTATGCCATTTTGCTCTACCTTGGCTGGAATGAAGACCAACCCACTGCAAAGTCAAGAGCAGAATTCAAAGTTTATGTTTGTAATAATTCGTTCCTCTAGAACCACTTGGTACTCATTAAAAAAAATAAAAAGGGGAGAAGGAAGTGAACTTACATACTTTTTCCAATTCAGTGTAATAAACAGAACTGAGATCAAGAAAATAACCAGCCTAAAATTTAGCAAACTTTTGACAGAACGCTAGGATGTGATTTAAGTCATGAAATACCTCTTCAGAAGAGATGGATATTCTCTTACTTGCTACATGCTGCTTACTTTCGAGTTAAAAGAGACTGATTTCAATGAAAGAAGTTCTCAAAACTCGCTATACCATTTCTGGTAAAATACTCGTTCATTAACCAGAAGCCACAAGGTGGTGCTCTTAATCCACCTCTTTACTACAAAAGAAAAGGGCTTTTTTCTTTTCTCCTTTTTTAAATACTGTGCAGTAGGAATAGATGGAGAAAAGCATGTTTTATAACACCATTAACTTGGTTTCTGCAGCAGTCACACTCACTTTCTTAAGTGAGACATGCTACCTTCACAGGTTCCCAGAAGAACAATCTTTCTGGGAAAACCAGTTCAATGAAATGAAAATCTGGATTTTCACCTCTTTTTGATTTGGAAAAAAAAGAGTAATTCTTTCATTTTCCTTAGAAGGCATGTGCTGGTGCAATACCACCGTGATGTACCCACTGCCCTTCCACCTCCCACTTCCCCATATGCTAAGGTGTCATAAGAATTCCATGTATGTACATGATGAAGTGAGTATGGTCTTTCAGGAACAAAAAAAAAAAAAATGTGTAAGTTGTGCATGTGCACATACTACAAGGATTTCTGATGACCATAAGCAAAATAGACACTTGGTTAACTTTTCCTTTAACAATATAAATAAATACATATATGCATGTAATCTCATTAAAATACATGTATTTTAAAAATAAATAAATAAAAAAAGATGTATACACATAAGGAGTTCTCAGTAGGATGAAAACAAATCCATTTTCCATTGTCTGTGAAACACCCATGTCTGTAAAATAAAAAGACTGGAGTGATTTTCCAAGAGGTGTAGTTCTGCTAGGATGACTGAATTAAAATTATTTCTTTTTTTGCTCTTCACCTTTAGATTCACTTAGCACCTCCTGCCATTTCTTCTCCATCTCTTCTTTGCAGTGCAGGAAGGCAGCTTCCAGACGCCTCATGGAATCAGCAAGGTGTGGGTTGGTACGTATGACTACCATGTCATATGCCATCCAGGTTGCCTGCACTACAAACCAAACAGATCGCACTAAGACAGGAATTGTAGCTCAATAAAAGCAACGGCTGATACAGGAAATAAATAAAGGACAGAAGTTATTATCAGTTCAGATCATATGTCAGAGAAGGCCTGATGAAAAATAAAGTGGAAACTGCCAACAGTAATACTTAAGATTAAATAAAAGACTGTTCATTATTGCTTCTATAATTACTATATTAATATAATCATTTCTGTAAGTTCGTTATTGCTGCTATATGCTTTAAAATACTTTGAAGTGGAATTATATCAATGCAAATTACAAAAGGGAAATAGATACTTTTACCTAAATATTGCAATAAAAGAAGTATTCAAGAAGAAAGGCTCAAGCCTGCTTTAAAGGAAATTAACCAGAGAGTCCTCTCTCAAGGCCAGTTACATAAAAGACCCTTGTGGTAGGGGGGAACGAGTAAGATCAAGAAGGCTGCAGCATCGAGATGAAAGGTTTCAAGAACAACTGAAATAATGACAATGACTTTGAAAAAAATATTATCTGATAAAGCCGTGCAAAGTTTTAGCTCTTGTTTCATACTTTCCCTTTTGTTTTACCAGAAATTGTCTGTACTTTTCTCAATGGCACTCATAAATTGTGTTTAATTACTAATAGTTTAATTAACAGCTTCCATCTGTTCTTGTTAGTTGCCTGGTTTCTGATAGAATTGTTGCAGAAAATATGGAGAGGAGTAGATAATCCTCTTCATACATACAAAACTGAGACTAAATTTGCAGAGTCTTTAGCTGAGGAACTAAACAGGTCATGCACTGACCTAAGAAGTACTATGCATCCCACCATTTTTCAGAATTAAATCTTGTCTTACAGACAATGCCTCAATCAATGTAAAATAAATACATTAGAATTATTTCTGTTTTCAGCCACTGCTCTGAATTGAGCACTACCAGCTATTAATTTTCAATTCTGAGCCATCTGAAACTTCTAAATTATTTGCACTCTTTCTCCCAACTGAGAACATTAGAGCATTAATTGATGGTGATTGTTTCCAGTTAAATTTCTATCACATGAAAGATCACAACAAGAAATATAAACAGTAAATCTACTACAGTATAGTAGACAACTCCATATCATTCTTAATAAAGTCTTGTACCTGTTAGTTTCTCCATTTCCTCCAGAACTTTTTCTAAGTCCCTATTCAGATCCTCCACCATCTTTACCATGTCATCATAGTTTTCTTCCTTAGTTTCTGATTCGGCCATCTACAAGGAAAACAGTAATTTCATACTTTGAAATCAGTAGATTTTCATACTTGAGAGTAACACTGTAATAAATTTAAAAAAATATATAAAATATATTTAATTTACATATGAATTCATTAAGAACCTGACTGTAAAGTTACTGGTCATAACCTGCATGCTGCGTACTATTTTCAATTTACTTTAAGATTAATTTAAGTGGAAAGAATCACATTCACATGCTGTGTTTGTCCCACATTTTGGCATCAGTGATAACAAAAGAAATAACAAATGTGTCAAACATAATTAGAAAATTTTATCTATTATCCTGCTACAGTTGCCTTCAAGCTTCTCTCCCAAATACTCAGACACAGGGCAGTTCCTAATTTTCAGAGTTAGTTGAAAAGTCCATTTGTGTCCAGTTCTGTCACTGCATAAGCAGCTGCTTAGTGAATGAAAAGAACTTCTGATTTACTAAACAAGTATATTTAATCAACTAAAATTTCAGGAAGTGAAATTGCTTGGGGTGAAAAATATACATTTAGAGGCCCAAATTAGCAGTTGGAAGTTTCAGAACCTCAATACCTTTAACTAAAAATGTGACACCCAGTCTTGACTTTAATTTCCCATTCTGAAAACCGACAATGGGTGGGGGACAGCCTGGGAGAGGAAGACCTTCATTGTCTTGAGTATGCACATCACACCGCAGGCATGCTTTTTGTCATCTTTCTTTCGTTATATACAATTTCTCAAATTAGTGGGCATCCATATTCCATTTTTTTTTTTATTGGCAATAAAAGCAGAAGGAACACAACAGTTGATCACAGCTTTGCAGCGCTTCAAACCAATGCCAAGCCTTATCGAGGCGCTGAGCATTCGTCCAAGGGTTTCTTCACACAACCAGTTTCACTGGGTGGTTGTGTGCCGGCAAACCTTTTACCCCGGAAACCTCAGCAATCCCTCGCTACACCCCACGACCCACAACGCCCTTCCTCTTCCATGAGGGAAGAAGCCATGTCTGTAGGGACGCCTGGGCCCCACCAGGAGGCCCTGGGAGGAGCCGCCCTCAGAGGACGCCCGCTGCCCAGCCGTAGCCGGCCCTCAGCCCGCTCCTTCCTTCCTCCATCAGGAGGGGAGTCCCTCCTCTCGCTACCGCCCCTCCAACCCGCTCCTACGCCCCAGGCACCCTCAGACACCTTCCGCCCCCCGTCCCGTCCCGCACCGCCTCACCCTCACCCTCCCCCTTTCCCGCCGACGCCAANGAGGGGCGGAGCGGTTGGCCTCACCCTCACCCTCCCCCTTTCCCGCCGACGCCAACCGCTCCGCCCCTCCCCACCCTGCGCGCTCGAGGTGCCCGCGGCCATCCCCAGCGCGGGGCGGGGAGAGGAGCGGGCGGGAACGGGGCACCGAAAAAAGTTCCGCCCTTTTGTCCGCTCCCTCCTTTGCTGCCCGCTCGGCCCCTGACCTGACGGGTTCAATAATTCTGTGTTTCACGAAAACAAGCACTTGGGTAAGCAGTTAGGCGGCCGAGGAGTAAGAAGGGAGAGGCACGGGTTTGCCCCCCCCTACCCTTGGCAGCGGCCGGACCGTCCTGTGTCCCGGTACCGTGTCCCGCCGCCCCTCTCCTTTCAGCTCCGCACGGCGGACCCATCAGCTACCATGGGCACCCGCTTGCCTGCCGCCGTGCCGTAGTTGCCCTTCCCCGGAGGCTGGACAGCAGGAGGTAACCCCCGAACCCCTCTTACGGCCCCCAGGCTGCTCTCCAGCCTTCCCTCTCCCCGCTCCGATGCGAGGCCTCCCCTCACCCTCTTCTCTCTGCCCGCCCCATGTCACAGCCGGCTGCCGACACCAGGTGGCCTGTCGCATCGGGAGTTGTCCTGAAAGTAACCCGAAAGTTACCTCTGGAGCCCCAAGTTAGGAAGTTGGGTGGTGCCTCTGCTTCTCCTGCAGAAATCTGTCGCCCAACCTGCATGGTGGATGCTTCAAACCGGGGCCTGCCATGATATGGCAAGGGGCAATGGTTTTGAACTAGGTGAGACGGGACTTAGATTAGATATCAGGAAGACTTTTCTTTATGATAATAAGGGTGGCGAGACACTGAGAGAGGCTGTCCAGAGAAGTTGTGGGCGCCCCAACACTGGAAAAATCCAAGGTCAGGTGGGATGGCCTTTTGAGCAACCTGCTCTAGTGAAAGTTGTACCTGCCCGCGGCAAGGGGTGGTGGAACTAACTGAGATGATCTTTGAAGGTCTCTTCCAGCCCAAACTGTGCTGTGATTCTGTGACTTTTGTCTTGAAAAAAAAAAAAAAAAATAGAGAAGGTGTTTGCAGGAGCAGGCAAAGAAAAGTTAGAAATCTGATGACTGAACAACAAGACTCAAAAGTTTGTCAGGAGTTTGCTGATACTACCAGTTATCTGGTACATTGCAGGGTAAGAATAAAGTCCCTTCTCTGAATTGCTCATGCCCTAAATTGTGTCCCATTCCAGATCAATATCCAAACCTTAAATAGTTTGGACTCTCTTGTTTTTTCATCTGCACAAACGCAAACTTAGTCCTGTTCTTATAGTATTGAGTATATTAATAATCTCATTATGAATGAAACTTACTCATGCCCTGCTACTACCACTCATTTCATTGCAAACTGTGTAGCTGGTTTGAAGATGGCAGTATGTCTTTAAAACAAAATTAAATATTTATTCACCCAAGTTCCGTGAATGCTTCAGAATTAATCACAGAACGTTGGGCTGCTGAGGTTTTGCAGGGATTCAGAAACAGTTGA
This sequence comes from Florisuga fusca, assembly GCA_038090715.1. Lineage (NCBI taxonomy): Eukaryota > Metazoa > Chordata > Aves > Apodiformes > Trochilidae > Florisuga > Florisuga fusca. Next base: position 55,930,503 of record JAAWXA010000004.1, on the reverse strand, counting down.
ACAAACTACTTCAATAACTTAGGAAATTTAGATTTGGCTATATTTGGCCTTGAACCACAGGCTGCTGGAGGCTGGGGAAGGTGTTAAGGGAAGTGCCATTTTATGTTGTTACAGTCTTTAATTTCTCTGAGCACTCATACTGCCAGCCGATTGAAGCATAATGTGAGACTGATCCTGGTTTGAGGTGGCACATCTCCTAAATTTTGTGCCTTTAAGCTGTCTCCCATATATTGCCTACTGCTGTACACGTGTGTTATGTGGTTAGGAGGCTGATTTTTGATCTAGTGGTGTTTCTCTTCATTACTCTGTGAAAACCTGGGCAGCAAATACCATGTGTTTACGCATGTAATTCCAGTAGCTTAGCAGCTGCCTTGCTATGGCAGAATAATAAATGTGCTAGCATCCATTCCCAGTGATATTGGCAGACAGCATCATGTTTTGTTTCAACATACCCTGGTTCATTTGTGATTCTTCCCTACTATAATTAGGGCACAGCAATGTGCTAGAGGGTGAATTACATATGTAAAAGCTGTATTATTAAATGAATAGTTCTTAAATGCGTTTTATGTAACAGTGTTACAGGTCTTGGTGATACATACTTTCTGGTCCTTCTAAGGTTTCTATGGGCACCCTTTCAGGTGGTAGCTAGCTTCTCTGCTTTTTGTGTGAAACCCTGCAATTTGTTCCATACTGAGACTGGGTATTTAAGTCACTATAGTTCTGTTCACCAGCTTCTGGATTTTGCCAAGAGGAGCTGATGGGCTCTTACTGGAAAATGTGAACAGTTAAGAAATGCAGTGGCAAAGAACAGGAATGTAAAAGGAAAATTCCTGTATTTAACAAAAAGAACATAAGAAACTGAAAGAGGAAAGGTAAAATTAACAGAGGAATATGCAGACATACTGTGCCTTAGGATGTTGGTTTTTCAGGACAAAAGCATGTGGGAAGTAGACAGAGCAGAACTGAATGCATGTATACATGTTCCACCTAACTTGCAGTCTAACAGTTCATCTGTCAGCCCTGGAGTTCTGGGAGAGGCTGTGGCCAAGCTGCCAAATAACACTGTGGGTAATGATTGATTTTGGGAGCCCAAACAGCTCCTGCTCTAGGAAGCTATTTCTTGGAAGAGGAGGAAAACAGTGAAATTTAGCCCATATGTATGGCAACTAACTTGGGACACTTCACCAAGACATATAAGTCAGGAGCCACATTACCCTTTATACCTGTGATGTCAGTGCAGGGAGGGAGTATGGTAGTGCTTTTATGCCAAAGAAACCAAAGAGGGAAATTGTTCTATAGCCTGCTTAGAGCATCTAACCAATCTTCAGGATCTCTTCTGAGCCTTAGGTTTGAGAAGGGAGGACTGAGTAGGCCAGGGACTGCTGTCCAAAGGGCATTTCCATTTAGTTTTCAGAAAAGAATTAGGAATCATAAGGCCTCATTTGGCAGAAAAGGGAGGGGGGGGAAGACTGTTGTTAGGTGTGCCTAGCCCTGAATAGAGGAAATGCCAGCAAATTACTGGGCCTTCAACTGGCTGATAAAGATGGATGCATAATCCTCCAGTCATTTAATTTTTATAAAGGGATACTCTTCCTTCTTTCTTTCTTTCTTTTTTCTTTATTTTCTTTATTTCCTTCTGTATAATGCTATCCCTTCCTGGTCTTTGTTCCTTTGGAAATTTTAAATGTCAAAAACTACAGGGATGAACTGAAAATCACACTAGAATAAATTTTTTCAAGAAAAGTCTAAATATTAAATAGGCAAATTAACTGTTCTCAAGTCAGAAGATCTGCCATCTTGAGTGGCAAAACTCATGAGGCAGAAGAGTTGGGATAATGATGGGAATTTTTCTTTCACTTCTAGATTGTTCTGTTTCTTACCCCATTTGAGGATGAATGGCTGGCTTGCAGAAACAAAGTACTGAGTCTTTCAACCTTTGGGCTTAGGCTGACCAGAAGATCAGTCAGTCTATCAGCAATAAGCCACAATTTTAAATCTTACATTAGGATGTGAAAGTAAGTCAGAGATCTTATCAACTCTAAATTACTGCAGAAAAACTGAATACCACAATGACATTTAAGGAGATCCTGTCATATGAAGCTTGCTTTTTCTTGTCCAGCAGAAGTTACTTGGAGTTATGTTAACTTCTGGAGTTAAGTTAACTGCAAAATTAGCACCCTTGTTAACAGTCAGCACGTAGGACAACGACTGAATGGTTTGTTGTTGAATTGCTGCTTAGGCCCAGAAACACATCTTGAGGCTACTGAGCAGCTGCTGTGTGGTTTGTTTGGATGATTGTTAGTGTGCTTTTGCTGCCTTGGAGGTAAAAAAGACATTTTTTTAAACAAGACTTCCAGTCTGCTGTCTTTCAGTGTGCCTAGTCATATTTGCTTGTGGAAAAAACAGAGGGCAGAGGCATTTAAACAGGCAGGGTTTTCATTGTGGATGAACACACAATACAAGACTTACATCAGAAGTTTGTTTTTCACAGGACAAAACATGACAATAAATTACTTCTGTTCCTTAACTAAACACGGGGAGGAACTTACCCATTATATAGACTGAGGTCTAAACTCTGAGCCATTAAAATATCTTCTCCAACCAGTCAGACTGGGAGCACAGCAGAGAGATTGACTAGGGAAACTAAAAGCAGCAGTGGTTGCTACTTTTGCATATGAATACCTCAAATATTAACCCTTTCCCTTTCCCATCCTTTCTTCTACAGTTGAGATAAACTGTTAAAGAAGGAGAAAAAGGAGGAAGATTGTCAGTTAACATATTTTTAAACAGAAATCTGAATATGTTCTCCCAGGTAACCCTGTGGAAGGTGCCTGTGAAAAGTAATGTGTTTTAGTAAATAACTTGTTTAAATGAGGAACTGTCCTTTGCATTTTAAACACTTTTTTAATGGAGAATGAGGTACAGCAGAGATCTGCTGCTGCTACATGGGGAAAATACTGCAGAGAGTCACTGCAAGTCAGTACCAGAACAAGAGGAAAGCTAAGCAACCGGAATCTGAGCCTGCACTCTGCAGCTGCAGTCATCTGATGTCTCTCCTGGTTTCTCAGGAGATGGAAGTCCAGGTCACAGACCTCTCTCACTAATACTCTATTGTCCACTTCTGCCAGTCTCTGTTGAGAGATCAAGCAATGAAGAAAACCACTTCTGGTTTTCACTATTTTTTCATGTGTACAGTAAAATCTACCTGGAAGAATAATCCCAGAGAGAAGTTTAGGATGTATTGGTGTACAGATATATGCACGTGCATTGTCTTTAATGGATAGTGTAACTATTGTGTTTTGGTATATGAAGCTATTGCCTCTACCACAACTAAAGGTTTCCCATAAAAAAATAATACATGCAGCACCAAAGTGTTAACAGGAGTAGGTAAATTCTGCTCAGGTAGTGGGCAGAGATGATATGGTCTTTTACATTTCCCCAAACCACCTTCATTGTGTTGTTGACTGTGAAATTAACTTAGTCCTTGTTGACCAGAGTTCTCATGTTTTTCCCATTGTAATACATCACCTCTCACTTTTATGAAGTAAGTAAGGAAATAATCTTGTACTGACTCATATAACTAGGGCCAGGACTCTGAAATTGTTAACACAAGATTTTCAGTAATAGGGGAGGGCAGGACCACAGCTGAGACTTGCAGACACCAGTTGGGTGGGAAGAAAGTTCCTAGAACTAAAATGCTGAGGAACTGACGTGCAATGAAGGTTATACTGCAGAGCTGCTGGGGACTGAGGGCATCAGCAGATAATCGGAATATTATCTGGTCTGGTTGGGTAGCTCAAGATAGAACGAGAAGGGGGTTTATAAATGGGATGGACTGATGGGAGGGAAAGGCAGGTGAGAGCTGATGGCAGGGCTGGAAAATGCTGTCAGAATGCATTGATATCCCAAGCAGGAAAGATATGAATAAACAAAGAGAGAATGTGAAAAAAGCCTGCATTACTGCTGCCTGTTGTAGCATGCTTAGATAGTGTTAATCTTTTCTCTCATTCATTTGCAGATTGCTTTCCTGATAAAAACCTTTTTCAGTGCCTGGAGTCTTAGGGGTTTTGAACAGCTTTCCTGTTCCAGGAGGCTGGGCTGTGTTTTTCTAAACATGTGCCTGTAATCTGAAGTATATTATTTCTGTTTGCTGTGTTAGCCTATCCCTCTTGATCTGTGTTTGCCTGCCTTACAAATTACACTCCAGGTCCCCACCCAGGGACTCTGCTTTGCATGTCTCAGTCACCATCGGGTGAGCAGCTGGTGTGCGGAAGCCAGGCAGACCCGTTTTACAAGTGTGTGCCTACCTGTCAGCTCAGGTGTTGGACTTAGCCTCAAATGATCTCCCCAGGGAGACAGCAGAGAAGACCTAGAGGAGTAAAGAATTAAAACTGGGCAGGTCTGAGGTGGGAAAATCAGTGAGGAGGAACTCAGTCGTAAGAATTACAACCACACAAGGTAACCATCAGCGTTATCAGGAGTGGCCTCAGACAAACTGGGAACTGGCAGCATGCAAGCTTCAGGAAAAGACTGCTGCAGGGCAAGAGAAGTGGTATAATTCAGGTAAGTGAGAGAAAGCACCGATGGAAGAGTAACTAGTGAATATTTATTTTTTTAAAAAGGGTTTTATTAAGATAAATGTGACCTGAACTAGGATATAGCTCTACGGTGAAGCCTAAATATCTGTGTATGTACGTCTGTACCTCTGTAAATGTGTTTACTGCTTGTGTTGAAGTTACGTGTAGTAAATTTCTGTGGTTGTAATGGTATTGGGATTTTTTTTTTTTTTTAAAGAGGTATGTCCTCTACACGCAGGTTGATTTAAAGGCAGATTTTAAACAGGAAGAAAATAACAAAGGAATTCAATTTTGTAAAATAATTAGTCTCAGTTCACTGAAACAATGCAAAGTAATGCTATGCATGTGCATACAAATATGTTCAGTCTTTGGTTAAGTCATACATGCCTAGGGCTGGATTCTGAACTAATTAGCCATTTGGCTTCCATGACTTTTGCTTGACTTTAGGGAAGCTGACTCTAATCCAAAGCGGTGCAGATATCTAGATTTTTCTATGTGTTTACCTCTTTTGCATGCATCTTTGTGTATGTGTGCGCATGAGCTACTGATTAAATTGTAAACACCATCTATGTTAAATGCACTAACAAATTTCCAAAAGTTGTTAAATTGTGAAACTAAAGTTCTGTACGCAGCTCCAGCTCAGTTTCCTTGTGTCTCTGCATTTAGGAAAGCAGATTTGTGTTCCATTTGTTAAGCCAGGATACAGCAATGTGATATCATGCAATTGTTCCTATCACAGTGTTTTTTACAAGAGCTACATATATGCATGGTCCTTTGAAAAACTCCTTGATTCTTCTGTCCTGTCACAGCTTTTGCTGTCACAGTTTTTCAGAGTATCTGTATCCCATTTATACTGGAGCTTGATACAGGTTTAGTAGTGACAGTTATCACCAGATTCAGAAGTCAGTGAGTAAGAAAGAGACAGAATAGCTGGCGTTTTCAAAAGCAGTGTGTGGTTTTGACTACACAAAAGTAAGTCATAGGTAAATGTGCAGTTGAGAGTTTGGCCTCTAGATTTTCCATGTCCCAAACAGCCAGCTCACTAAGGGGTTCGGGTTAATGTATTCCTCCCTTTTTACAATTATTTTAACTTTTATTTTGCAATTTACCTATGAGGAATTACTTTTTTTGTGGCCTTAATTTAGGGCAAGAGTGATCAAGGTATATATTAATTTTTCAGAAACTATAGTAGGGTGTGTCTGCATTAGAAAAAATATTTTTGTCTTAATCACCATTCAGTTCCCATACCATTTCATACTTTTGTACACGGACTTCCTCACACTGCACAAATACTTGAATTTTTGTGAGATGATCTAAGTTTAAGCACAACTTGGCACCATGAGAACTTGCATATCTCCACTGATTTGGTGCCAGTTTTCACTAACCTTGTTAGCATAAAAGCATAATAGGGCAGAGTCCTTCTCACTCATTTTTCTCAGTGCAGTAGTGACTGCTGACTTTGCCTATTTTTCCTGCTCCCTTGAAAAGGAGCCAAATTTGCCTTGAGTGGTTCACCTCAAATACTCAGATGGCATTATGGACCTCATTATTTGCTGTTTTTTCGTGGTCTATGTCTTCAGAAGTGGTCAGCCAAATTTTCTTTCACTCATTGAATATGCAGCTAGACTAGGTTTGATGTAGGTACTGCTTCTAATTTTGGACCAAGGGAAGATCTTGAGTCACTGTACATGATTTTTTTAAACACTTTGTTTACTTACAGGGTGTTACAGCTACCAGCTGCTGAAAAAGTGCATTAAGAGCACCAAATGTTTATAGCTGAGGCATTATTACAGCCACTACAGCAAGCTGCAGGATATTATCATCAGCCTTTGTCTTGCACATGGCTTTTAGTAAAATGGTGGGCATTACAGGGGAAGAAATCTGTGTTTCACTGTTTGCTTTTCCATGGTGTTTTTCTTCTCCCTCTTCTCTCTCATTCAATGTCTGTAACTGCTTGGCTAGCCAGAGCCCATACATTGTGGTCACGCTGCCATTTTGGTTCCTGCAATTCCCTGATTGCTCCCCCCTGTTTCAGCTGCACAACCAGGGCACTGCACTTGTACATAGTGGTTGCCTAAGTCCAGCCTGGTGGCCCTGCTGAAAGGTCATATAAAAGAGGAAGAAAATAATAAAAGCAGTACAGAAATGGTGACTGGAGAAACTTCAGGTTCTGCCACTGTAAGAAGTGAAATAGAAGGCGTCATGGTTAAAGGATTTGTTTTGTCTTTTATCAGTCAGGCAGTATGCTGAACTGAAGTGAGTTATTCAGCTGTTCTGTACATGCCTGTTGCAGTTGGTTCTCAGTTAGTGCATGAAAAACACCTGTAAGAATATTTTAATAATAAAGTGGTGTGCAGTTGCTGGCCAGAAAGCCTGAAGTAGTAACTATGTTAATCTCCACATCAGCTCATAGCACAATTTAAAAGGTCTAATGAAGATCCAAATGAATCTTAGCCCTATTTTTTATCATATTTCTTCAATCAGCTGTTTCTTTAGACAGAATAGCCCATCAGTACTCAAGGATTAACACATTTACACTGACAATGGGAACTGATGTTAGTTCCCAAGTCAGGTGTATTCACTGGTAAAACTATATTCCATTAATTTGTACATTTTATTTTCCTGAACATGGGTGGATCAAGCAGCAGGAAGGTCCTGCGTGTGCTGTTCTCAAGCTGTCTGTTCCCATATATTCCATGGACACATAAGACTTTCTATTTTTCCTTCTTTTCAGTCTTTACCAAAATGTCTGTCACTCTTCCTTCTTGTTTCTGATGTCCTAGCACTTTAAATAGCATAAGTTGAGCCTGATGAGAAATTAAGTCCATGAGATGTGAGAGAGGATTGCTTATTTCAGGGCAGATCACCTTCCTCCAGTCCATTTTACTCCATTGCCATGTGAATGCTGTGCTAGCACTAAGGGGACAGTATCCATAAATGGCAGGGGACTGCAAAAATCATAGTAAGGCCTATGCTAGCAGAGAGTGCCTGTGGGTCTGTGCTGAAGCCAGGGATGGTTTCACAATACAGCTTTAGACAAATTAGCCATTCACTGTCCTGGATCAGTGGGAGATCTGTTTTCCCTGCTCCTGCTGCTGGATGTGGGTGTCCTGCCACTTCCTCGAGCCTGCATTGGCATTTGTTGAATTGCTTAATGTACTAATACTGCTGTCTAAAATAGCAGGAAAGTACTGTTAGTGGAAATGCTCTTCCTTCAAGTTCTAGTTCTAGTCAGGGGAACAAATACTTTTTCAAGCAGCCCCTCATTGCTCCCATTCCATGGCTTGTCCTGAGAAGTTTTGTTCTAGAAAAGCTCATTTTCTTTCTGGTCACTGTTACCAAAGGAAGGTGGCTTTCAGGAAGGCTTTGCAGTCTGAACCTGAGCGCCCTTGCTTTGAGAATTGGTGAGGAAGAGTGGCCTGATACTGTGGTCAGTATCTCTTGTGATTTTGTATTGCATTGCCAACTAGTTTTCTTAAATAAGGTGTTAAGTCACATTGATATGATGCACAGTAGAGAAAATAATGAAAAAAATGCATGTCCAAGAAAGTTCCAGGTTTTGTGTAAACAACGAAAATAATGAGTTTCAACTGATGAAGGAGAAAATTGGGAAAATCTGAAAGATTAGATAGGCCCAAGCAAGAAGAGCAGCCGAAACTAATATGGTTTTAAAAGAAAATCAGTTAAGAGAAATTAGGATTCAAGCATTCCAGTGAGTGAATTTCAATCTATGTATAAGAGTCACAAAAATACCCCAGTGGAATTACTTGTGAATGCACAATCTTTTAAATGGAAATTCTAAACTGAAGTTATGCAGGCTATGGTCTCCTGTACTCATGACCTACATGGCACTTGTTTTGGTACATCATAACATGGATAAGGAAAACAAGGATTACAGTGACGTTTTGAAGCTCTTAAGGTATTTTTACCACCCTTATCCTGTATTGAAACTGGAAAATCTGTTCTCATATAATAAGTATTTGAGTGGTGCCAATACGCTTTCTGCTGTGTGGTCAGTGTCCATATTACCTCAATGTGTCCCCTAGTAATAACACTACAAAAAATTTTATTAAATGTATAATGTGAAATCTGTGGATTCCTGAGTTCCTATTCATGTTGCAAGGTTGGAAATGTAGGAATTTCAATAATGTTACTTTTGGACCAGTAAGCTACAGAAAAGCTGAGTATGAGAATTAATTTGATTTCAGCCTGAAAAGTAGCACTGAAAAGCATTTCAGAATTATCTTACTAAATGCAACTTCTCTTCCTGCTTCCTGTGTTTTGCAAGAGGATAGATTTGTAGAGTGCAGATGAGCTCGTCTAATCACACTTTTCCCATGGTAACACCTGTGTAGCTCCGTAAGAAACAGCAATAAATGGGTGTGCCAGTGCAAATTAAGTGTTAATGGTTGCCAGTGTTTTTATTTCTGAATCCCATAGCAGCTCTGCCCTGAATATGGTTGGAAAACTTGGGAGCCACCCACTGGTACCTCTGCTGGGATATGCATAACTGAGTAGTTAGGAATCTTTCTCATGGACAGGGCACCATTGTAAGGCGTTGGTCACTGCATGAAAACTTTTTTCCATGGAGCTTTGTGGCTGTATGACCATGTTTCAGTGTAGGTGCAAGTTGGTATGTTTGTGCTTCTTTGTGCTTATGTGTGTCTTAAAGTGCATATAATTTAAATGTAAATGTGCATTTTTATTGAGCATCTGTACAAAGCAAAGTCATTAGCTGATGTTAAAATGGATCTTGGACTGTTTATGACTCAGATTGTACAACGTGATTGCTGGCTAATGGTCCTAAAGTCTATTTTCCTGTGATGCCATCATGTCTGTTCATAAATGTCTTTTGTATCTGTATGTATCTGAGGGTGAAAGAAGCTAGGGATGTCCCTCTGATGTGTATTTGTGTGTAAGTGTGTGCATGTGTTCCAGCCAAGGTAGGTTCACTTGGTGCACTTGGTTTCAGAGTGTACCTGGCAAGATTGGTGTTACCACTGTGTTTGACTGGACACATGTTGCAGCCACACACTGAAACTAGGTGAATTTGCTAGCATATTAAGATTCAAAGGAAATAGAAAATGAAACAAACTTTTTTCAATATCTTAAAGTGCAGATATATTTCATTTTCCTCTCTCTGCTGCCTTTGTTGTGCAACAGTTTAAGCCTTATTTCACCCATTAATGTTATGCATGAGAACAAACTCTGTTTACCGTTTCATCCACCGCCAACTTCCATAAAACTGTATTAGTAGTGGTGAGAATGCCATGTGTTATTGTTAACACTTGTCATTGAGGCTAATTGCTGAAAATAAATTAAGGACTTAGAGTATAAAAGTCACAGTGCCTACAAAAATGTTTTAGATTATATTGTTTTTTAAATCGTAAAATCTAAATTTTTTGTTAAAATTTTTAAGAAACAGTGGCTAAATAGAAATGCCTTGCCTTTCTGCCAGTCATCACTGATCACCACATCTATTTTTGCAGTAAGGAAACAGTAGTTCCAGGTGTGCTTCAGCTTATTGATAGATCTGGTAGTGCTAAGGATTTGGTACCAGAGAGCCCTAATGATAAGAATTTCTTTCCTTGGCTTTGTAGACCAATAGTACTAGTTGTGGCAGGGACTGTAGTCAAGAATGACAGACCTTTTGTACATACGCTGCTGATCTGTTAATTTGTTATGGACCAGAAGGTAAAAGGCTGAGCTATTTTGACATGTAAGAAGTGTGTTAGCTAGAAGTGTATTTGCTGTATTAAATATTCTTTAAATATACTGAAGTTCATTACTGAACTTTTGTGCACATGCCAGCCTTGAGACCCGGGAGTACTCAATTGTGAATCACTGTAGAACAAATTTAATCTTAAATTCTGTCTGGTCATGCAGTCCATCATTCATAGGATTTGGTAGTGGATGTCCTATATTGTTCTCTAAACCTCAAAGTCCCAGTTCTGCTTCACACAACCACTGATCATACTGAGTTCAAAGCTCCATATTCAGCTCACTTTTTGCTTCATAAGTCATCTTTCTTCCTGATAATTTTCATTAATATTCTTCATGTTTGCGCAGAAGACACGTTGGAAACCCTCTTGCTTGTGATTGAACATGGCAGGGGATATAAAAAGATTTACACGCATGCTACTGGAATGCAACAGCAATGATAAGCTATGTGGTAAGATTCAGTGTTTCTTTTAAGTAATCATCTTTCACATGCTGAGCAGGAAGGCCAGCTTTGCTAACAAGTGGGCCAAGCCCTTTCCCCTTCTCCACCCAAATCCCAGCCCAGACAGAAGGAGTTATTTGTGTACTCCCTGCATTGTGTCTTGGAGTAGAAACTTTTAGGGGTATGCAAACTATGTGGTGGGATTCATCTCACATAATTTTAGACATTTTTGAGGAGTACTGTGTACTGTTCTGGAGTCCCCATCATAGGAAGGACACGGTGCTGTTGGAGTCCAGAGGGGGGCCACAAAGATAATCAGGGGGCTGGAGCACCATTCCTGTGAAGACAGGCTGAGAGAGTTGGAGTTGTTCAGCCTGGAGAAGAGAAGGCTCTGGAGAGACCTTATGGTGTCTTTCCAGTACCTGAAGGGGACCTACAAGAAAGCTGGGGAGGGACTTTTTACAAAGGTGTATAGCGATAGGACAAGGGGTAACAACACTTTCAAACTGCAAGAGAGAAGATTTAGTTTAGATATTAGGAAGAAATTCTTTAGTATGATGGTGGTGAGACACTGAAACAGGTTGTCCAGAGGAGTTGTACGTGTCCCCTCCCTGGAAGTGTTCAAGGCCAGGTTGGATGGGGCTTTGAGCAACCTGGTCCAGTGGAAGGTGCCTAAGAGAGTTAGTTACCTGTAACATATTTGTTAATTTCAATGTCTTCTGGTCAAATCCAAACCAGATGACTATGCCCAGTTTTCTGTAAATTGCTTCCTATAATTTTAATGGAAAGAGCCGAACTTGTAATTGCACATCTATTTGCGATGGCACGGTAGTATCCAGCCCTTTCCATCTCCCTCCTATCCCTCTCCCGAGACAACTCATTTCACTGGTGAGTGATAGTTACAGATGGATAAAATTCCTAACTTCTGTATTAAAGCATTGAAATAAGTGACCTTAGTTGCAGGAGTTCCAGTGGTTTTTTTGCAGTTTAGATACTCTGCACCTTTGAAAAATATGATGGCAGCACAAACAGCACTTGGTTGCTATTCCAAGGGGACGGGAGGATATTTACACATTCTTTCGGAATTCAGAGTTACTGAAGTGGGTTATTACTACTTTGTTAGAGAGAACCAATGTGCATCAGGCAGTGCTGCTTATTCCTTGGCTTCCCATTTTCTTTTTCTGTTGATAGTTGTGCGTGAATATCAGACTGAAGTGATTGTTGTCCCAGCTCTCCTTGTGGGTATTTTTGTCATTGTGCTAACTGTGATCCTTTGGCTCTACTGTCGAGGTTTGCATGCAAAGCAGGAGCAATCATCATCTGGACACCAAGGTAAACAAAGTGTTTCAGTCAGAGGAGAGACTTGGTTTCAGTGGCCAGAAGTCAGTCCCATTTCCCCATTGCTTGGCCTCTTAGGCAATAGCACTTAGGAAGAGCCTGAGCAGTATTCAGCAATCCAGTAAAAATTAGAAAAACTTGGAACCCTGTTTTATCCCACTTGCAGCAGCAGTAGTGGAACTGCTAGTATGGATAAATCTGAGAAAACCTAAAGCAATATACCATGTAGGCTGATGAACATAGTGGGTTTAACATTGCTTGAGAGTTGTTTGTTTAACAGCCTTCTAGATGCCGCTGCATGGACAGTTCCACTGGGGTAATTATGAATTACAGTAATTTTGATGTAAATCACACCTACTTAATCCATTTTCTATACTGTCATTTAAGAAATTTTATTTCTAGTTGCTGTCTACCACTTCCTACGGGGACAATAGAAAGTAGGACAGGGGCTGGTAAGGGGGTAGGGAAAGATTTGTTAGTGCAAATGTATGTTGCGGTGTGAAAATGAAAATCCAGTTCTGAACTTATTTTGGTTTTGTAGAGGAAAAAAAATCTCTTAAGTATATAATAAGGGAAATAATTTTTAACAAAGAAAAGGCCTTTGTGAGAACACCCTGTGCATGTCACTTTAATGACATCTGGTAGCTGGTAATAAAAGAAACTGTTTCTTAAGCACATGGGAATCAAGTACGAATGTATCCTATCTAGGAAGTTTACTTAGTTAAATATAGTAGAGCTCTCTAGACTAACTCTGCTTTTTCATCAAATAGTGTGGGAGATCAATTCCTTTACCTCTTCAAAGGCCAAGATAAGTAATGTACAATAACATTTCCTTATTTTGTCCTGATTTAACATACAGAGAAAAAATTAAAGAGATACAGTGGGCATTGCCACCTGCCACATGAGTTCATATGTCCCTTTTTATGCATTGTGTGTATTTGTTTCTGTCAGCAAATGACAAGAATCAATGGGAATCCAACTCAACAGAGAAGCATTATATCCAGCTGAGTGAGACATCTGTGGAAAGCCTGCTACATTCTGCATCCTTAACTCTGAAAAATCTGGAGATACCACGAGAGAAACTCTTACCAGGGAGCTTGCAACTGATAAAACATGGCTGCTATGGGAGCATCTACAGAGCACAACTGGAAGCTGGGAGCCCCAGTAAGACTAAGACTGTAGTATTGAAAGCCTTACAAGGTAAGACATGTGGCCAGAATCCTCTTTGATACAGATTTGTGTATCAAAGATATGATGCTGGGCAGAACTTTGCAGTCATCACTGGGCAAGAACAAGCTGTGTTCAGTATCATGTTAGCTAGTCAACATGGTGTTTTGGTAGGAGCATCTTGGCAGGACTAAGGAATTTTTCTGTGCATGATGATTTTAAGCTACTCACCCCATTATTTGCTGCCTCCATTGCCTCAATTGTTTTTGCGTGTCTTGTTGGTTTTGTTTTGTTTTGTTTTTTAACTTTTTGTTTGTTAGTTTTTCTCCTTGTTCTTTCAGGCCCAGACAGTACCCAGAAAGTAAGGAATTTCCTGGGAAGAATTAAATTCCATCAAAATCTTGGCCATCATGAGAACCTGGTTGAACTGGTTGGATGCTGTGTAGACCAGCTCCCACTTTATATGATCATGGAAGATGTGTCTCTTGGTGACCTGCTGACATTTCTATGGACGTGTCGGAAGGTGAGTCAAAAGAAGGGATGATAACTCTGTAAGTCATAGATGATCCTTTTAATCTCTCCATGCATCCATCTGTATCAATCTAAACTATGTCTATCCCTCAAAGAAGTTCTAAACAAGTCTACCCTGAAAGAGAATTAGTAGATATCTTGATATAGTTGACATAGTTTTGTAAAGTGAAGTCCTGCTTTGTAGATTATTGGAGTGAGAGTTGGTACATCTTGATTTTCCAAAAAGAATTACATAATGTCACACTCCAAATGCTTTTAAGAAATCAGAGCAGTTATGACACTGGGGAGGACATCACTGAATGATAACTAATTGATAAATAATTTATTAAAAGACAGAGCATAAAAGTGAAAAGTTTACTTGCACAAGAGGTCACCCCTGAAGTTCTGCTGGTATATGTACTAGGACCTGGTGCAGTTCATTCCATGTGTATCAATAACCTAGAAAATGGAAAGACAGGGAGGTGATAAAGGTTGCTAATGATACTAGCCAGTAAAAGCAAAGACTGACCTGCTGGGATCTTCCAAGACTGAGAGACTGGTCAATAAAAAGAAGACATGAAAGCCAGCATAATCAAAATTAAATCATGCAAATGATTTAATGTAATGATGGCCTCATATATGCCCATTGCTGATGAGAAGTAAGTCATGGGGCTGACTGTATCTACAGTCCATATAACAGATAAAAATGCTAACTCAAGACAAAAAAGAAACCAAACATGAGGCCTTATTAAGAAAGGCATCGAAAGAAAACTCTGCTATGTCAGTGTATAAATCCTTCATTCTTCTACATCTGGAACACTAAAATCAGAGAAATTTCTTCAAGTTTTGTTCAGCAGAAAGAAAGGTGGTAGCAAATAAAGCTAGCAAGTGCCATGTTCAAAACAAACGAATTGAAGACGTTCTTCATGAAGTGGGGAGTTGACTAGTGGAATTCCTATCTACTGACTGCTTTAAACTTTACATGGGTTCAAAACATGAATACATTAATGGAAGTTAACCTTTCAAAAGTTACTGAACATGTTTAAACCACTCCCATCTCAGGAAGTCCTTACATGAAAGAGAAGGGCTGAGGACGACACTGGAAAAGTGTTGTGTGTTCTCTTTCTCATCTGGGCACCCAAACAGGGTCATTGCTACAGGTGGAGTAGTAAAAGAGAGGGACTGGTAGTCTCATACCGGATAACCATTCATATGTTGTAAATGTGCTTTTCCACCATTCTAATTTATAAAATACCTTTCATTCATCTGTATGGATTGTCATTCTCCACTGTAATTCTGCCTGTTTCTGTCTAACGTATTAATCTGTTCTCCACCCTTAAATTTACCCACCAGCTGTCTCTAGTATACTTGTCTTACCCCGCATACCAGCCATACGTCAATATCAGCCATCCATGTACCCTTGTATATCTGTCAATTTATGACCAATTGTGAAATTAGCTGTGGTAGCATAAGATTAGATAGTACTCATTTCATTAGATTAGAAGGAACATTCCCCAATGCCATACAGCTATGGCATTTGTTTGATCCACAGTCTGTTCTTTTGTCTCTAGGATGTAATGACAATGGATGGTATCCCCTATGACCTCACTGAGAGGCAAGTATATGAAGTTGGACAGCAGGTTGCAGCAGCTCTGGTAAGTCTGCTTACATTCACTACATTTTTTCCTTCCTGCTTGATTGCAGCACAAGTCTGCATGGTGACAGATGGGTTGGCTTAAGAGAGGAGGATGTACTTTGTTAAAACTGAGCCAAACATGCTTGCATTGTTTTGGTGAGCATGCACCTTTATTCTACAGTGTGGAGGACAGGCACAAACTAAGTGAAAATTTCTGTCAATTAAAATTCCTTTTAAAAATTATTATGGTCTCTTTCTTTGCCAACTTTCCAGGCTTACCTTGAACAGAAGAAGTTGTTTCATGGTTACATTGCTGCCAGGAATGTCCTTCTTCATCACAACTTCACCGCTAAGCTCTGTGGTTTGGGTCTGGCCTATGAAACTCACACATACGGTGCCAACTCAGTCACACAGATTGTGCCAGTCAAGTGGCAGGCACCAGAGAGGCTGCTGAAGAAACCCCCCAGCATCAAGGCAGACATGTATGATTTCATTTTTGGACTAGAGGTTCATGTGTCTTTCACATCGTTATGTATCATTTCGTGTCCTGAAGTTTACAGTAAGGTGTATCTGTTCTCAGCATAATGCTCCACTTTACAGCTCATACCTCCTCATTTCTGCAGGTCATGCTTGTTGTTTGTCTGTATTAAGCTAGCTAGCTAGCTGGCATGAAAACTGAACATCATTGCTTTGTTTTCTTTTCTTGCAGATGGTCTTTTGGAATTCTGCTGTATGAAATGATTACATTAGGTGAGAAGACTTAATGACAATAAAAAAATATGCAAGGAAGCAGCAAATTAACAAGATCCAGAATTTCAAACTTCAGAACATAAAGTTGGACCCTTTGAATAAGCATCCTGTTTTTTTCAGCTTTGGAAGTCCTGAAAATTCCTTTTAGTCTTTCTGTCAGTGTGAATTTTAGAAAGAAAAAAATGGATTTTGGTAGGGAAGAAAGGCATTCTTAATCAGAAGCTGCTATCTGCAAATGTTACTTTGTATTTTTTCTACTGTTATTCCTTCTGCCCCTCCAGGTGCTCCACCATATCCTGAGGTGCCGCCTTCTGACATTTTATCATACCTGCAGAGACAGAACATTATGAAGCAGCCCTCAAGCTGCCAGCAAGCCATGTAAGCCACCTGCTTTATGGACAGTTGAACTCAAGACCTGCAGAGCTAAATGGAAGTGAGACATAGAAAACTAGATCTTACAGAATAATTCTAGGTCTAGACTGTATGAAACAGAAACCTGTTAGGTTAGGAGACTTGTTCTCACATGTCTGCCACATATCCTTACTGGATTCTGCTGCATGAAACTTGGTTTCCAAAACCTTTCTTTACTGGTTTTGAAAATTACTCTTCTTCCTGTTTCTTTGTCTGCCCTTCCATTTTGTTGCTTCACCGCTTCCCTGAAAGGTACAGGACTATTCTGGAGGAATCATTCTCCTCTAAATTTCAGGATTCTCCCTGAAATAAACAAAGCATTCACAGGGAAGATCTAAAGCATTATATTTCCTTTTGTGGAGACATAATTTCTTTTAATATTCATAGTATTTTTATTCCATAATGCTGTTTCAAAAGGGGATATCAAACAATCTTCTTCTCTTTTCCCGTACTCAGAGTTGACATCCTGGCAAACACCTACATGTTTTTGTCCCCACAAATTATTATGTGGTTTCAAATTTCAAAGGGTCATTGAAAGAACTTTATATGAAGCAGAAAAAAGGGGAGTTCTCTAGACATTTTAAATATGAGATGGCTTGACTGTAGTAAAACTTCATGTTGGTATTTCTTATTCACAATTCTTCCCCACTTCTCCACCTTATAGGTATGGTATCATGAAGTCCTGCTGGCAGTGGCATGCAACTAACCGGCCTTCTCCAGCAGACCTGATCCAGTGCCTACAGATAGCTATAAAGACCAGCAGTGACCATGTAGTACTGCAGGTGCCTGAGCTAGTGGTGCCAGAAATCTATGCTAGTGTTGCTGGTGTGGATGTGCACAGTTTAGTGAGTGAATACACTATACTCTGAAGGACCCTTTCCGTGCTGATAAAGGAGAAGTCTCTGAGTAATTCTTTTCTGGACACTTTGTGGCTCTAGGACAACTCTCCATGGGACAGCTCTCTGTGGAGCAACGCTATGCAGGACCTCATATAGGAGCTCATTTGATATAGTTGCCTTTATCTCATCGTTACTGGCAGATGCTGCTGATCCTTCTGGGTGCATGGCAAGCTTCCCAAAGTCCTTGAACATCTGTGGGGGTTCTGCAGTACAGTCACTCGCGGGAGATGGAAGGAGGGCCACCAGTAGGGTTGTTGCTGCTTTGCTTGCCATACACAGGACACTAGGAGGAGGAGGAGGAGTGCAGGCAAAGAGCAGCTACTGGTAACTCTCCCAGCTTGTGGGGGAAATTATCCTTCTAAGTACTGCCTGGCAGAAGAGCCTGCTGTTTTGTTGGCCTCTGCTTGGTGGGGTTTTTTTTCTCTCTCTCTCTGTTTTTGGTTTTGTTTTGTTGGTTTTTTTTAATTGAGAGGCTTACAGGCACGGCACCACCCCCAACACCCCCTTTGCAACCAGGAACGTGGGAAGCCATCAGTAGCCATGCCCCGGTGCTTCTTCCCCTTTTGCACAACCCACACGGCAGATCCAGCAGTGGAGCAGCTGAGGAGGCTCAGCAGAGGCAGTGGGGAGCTGCCTGCTCCATGGATGCCCCAGCAAAACCCTCCTGTAGTTCTCCCCTCATGCCTTGTATCCCACCTGCATGTTTTCTGGTTGCACTTATGCAGGCCAACATTTTAATTTTTATATGTCACATTTGATATAGTTGCCTTTATCTCAT
Organism: Florisuga fusca; assembly: GCA_038090715.1. Classification (NCBI taxonomy): domain Eukaryota; kingdom Metazoa; phylum Chordata; class Aves; order Apodiformes; family Trochilidae; genus Florisuga; species Florisuga fusca. Next base: position 55,912,274 of record JAAWXA010000004.1, on the reverse strand, counting down.
TATTGCCTTTATCTCATTGTTACTTTAATTATTGTCTCCTAGCATTTCAGCACCATTATTTTAATTATTGTATTTCAGGTTTGGTGTCATTGTGTTTATCTCATCAGTAATTTAAACATTGTTTTATTAATGAGTTACCAGAAATGGTTGCAGAGCAAGGTGGACACCACTGATAGCTGAGTGCAATGAAGGCAAGGTATTAATCAGCTAGCACAAACTGAAGGAATACTACAAAGCAGATGAGCATATTTCAAAGATTGTGTCAATTACAGCAATAAAAGCCCCACAGAATAATTGCATACCTTATCTCACAATTATAAATTGTATTAATATAATGTTTTTTTTATGTTTTACTATTGCATTTTTTTTAACATTTCCAAATGTCACCGCACACGTGAGCAGAAGCATATCTAGGATGGTTCATCTGGGCAGGCTGGGTTGGGTGTCGTGAGTTGTTCTAGACCCTCTGATGGTAACATAGAGTTGACTGCAGAAAGCTGTTCCATTCTGACACTTGGCAAGTTCAGAATGAGGTGTGTCTGTTGGGAGAAATCCCTTTGTTTTTCAAGCACATTATATATATATATATATCAGATATATATCTCCTCTGTGCCAAACCCAATGAACTATTGCTAGTATAAAACCAACCTGTTTGTGTAATTCTGCCAGTCATCATCTGGGAGAAAAGAGGGTTTAGGAAACTGTGGAAAATATAAGAAGAAACTTGTGTTAAAGGGGTGTATTGGTTTGTGTGGTAAGATTTTGTTAGCAGGGGGCTACAACGGGGGGCTCTTGTGACATGATGCCCAAAGCTTCCTTCATGTCTGAGAGACCCATCTCCAGACAGTTTCAAGACAGACCCACTGCTGGCCAAGGCTGAGCCCATTGGTAGTGCCTCTGTGATAGCATAGTTAAGAAATGGCAAAAAATTACTATGCAACAGCAGTTGGGAGAGAGCAGAGAGAATACGTGAGAGAATTTGCTGGCACGACTTGTGACCCCCTGTGCTGCAGCAGTCTGTTCCTGAAGGATTCCACCCTGTGGGAGAGACACATTGCAGAAGTTTGTGAAAAAAATGCTGGAGTAGGGGGACAGCATGAGGAGGAAGGCGCAGTGGAGATGTGTGATGACCTGACTGAAACCCCCATTTCCTATCCCACTGCATTGCTAAAGGCAAGGCCATAGAGGAAAACTGGGAACAAGCCTGAGCCCAGGAAGAAAGAAGGGGTGGGGGAAGGTGTTTTCAGTTTCACTTTTGTTTCTCATTACCCTACTGGGATTTTGTTTTGCAATAAATTAATTTAATTTTCCTGCATCTGTGTTGCCCATGACAGTATTGTGGTTAACACCTGCTAGTAAATAGGAAAAAATGTCTCTTGAGGCAGCAAATGACCATTACAAACTGGCTACCCGTCTTTGGCTATTTCTTTACCACTTTTTACTTTTTCAAGGACCTTTTTTCAAAGATCACAAACAGCCATTTTGAGTAGCAGGCCGAGGTGCAAAGCTGCTCCTGGTACAAAGTGACACTGCTCTGAGCTGTGGAGTGCCTGCAGCCATAAAACAGGTACCTGACAGTGATAAAAGGCAGAAGTTTTTTTTCTATAAAAACCAGGAGACAAAGGGAGACAGAAGCGACGGCAAAAAACTGTTGGGAAAAAAAAACACTACGGACAAGACGAGACAAATACGGACAACAACAGACAAGAAGAAAAGCTGCAGTTTCTCGGAACATTTTGGAGGGTGAAATTGCGAATCGCTGTTTTCCTTTTCATAGAATCATAGAATTGGCTGGGTTGGAAGGGATCTCAGAGATCATCAAGTCCAACCCCTGATCCACTACAGCTGCGGTTACTAGATTTTCCCTTTTCCTAAAATAGCTTTAAAAACTGCTTCTCTTTACACCATCAACCACCCCCACTTTTTTTTTCCCCCCTCTTCGGGGCGCACTTTGCTAATTAGGTCATTAGGTCATTAAGAGCATATTTATGCTAATTAAGTGATTGAGGGCACGCTTTGTTGCTCGTTGAGGCGTTGAGGTGTTAAGCTGTTAAGAGCAATCAGTTCTGCATTGTTTACATTGTTCCCTCATTTACCTAATCACCTCTTTTTGAAACCCCACCCCTGGCTGGATGCTTTCCCTTAAATAAACCGTTTGATTCTTTTAACTCCTAAGTGGGTTGCTTTGCAATTTGTGACATTTATGCACAGTGGTCAAGTTTTCCACACAAACAAAATATAAAATAATAACAACTATGGACCATGACAAGTATTTGATGAGTGATCTCTCCCTGTCCTTATTTTGACCCATGAGCTTTTTGTTGTATTTTCTCTCCTTTGTCCATTTTAGACAGGGGAGTGATAGAGTGGTTTTAGTGGGCATCCAGACAGGGTCAACACTGCATAGGGAGGTTTGTGGAAAACTCTTTCCCCATTGCGTCTGTCCGAGGGAAAATACATCAGTTCAGTATTCAAAAGAGGAGATGTCCCGAAGAATATGCTATGAGGTACAGCCCTATAGGAGAAAGTAATTTATACAAATGTATAGTTTCCTTCATCAAGGACCCATTCAGGGTAGTTGACGTTCTTGCCTTTTAAGTGTTACATAAATTTCTGGGATTTCTCCAGTGCTTTATCTTCTAGCTTCCCATGGAAGAATGAGCACTGTATTAGAAAAACAAAACAAAACAAAAATCCTGCTTATCTATGGATGTACAAGTTGTCACATTAATGTAATATGTCTTTGGATAGAGTGTACCTTCCATGTAGTAGCTGCTGTATCAAGTGAGTACTCCAAGACAAAATACCATGCTCATCTCATGAAAAAAATCCTTACAAACCTGAAATTCTCAGGGATGGTCCTTATTCAATAATTCTTTTGAGCAGAACAGGTCATTTGTTTATGTGCTTCTCTCTCAAGGTACTAATTGCTGGGTAAATTATTTTCGGGTTTGGGGAACCTCTGTCCATGGTTATAGCAGCATCTGTGAAAAACAGTATGGAAATGTTAAGCCTACACAAAACAACAAAAGTTGTTCAATTGTAAAAACAATGCATGATGCAAAACAAACAAACAAACAAACAAACAAACCTGTGTAGTGACATACCAGTGTGATTATGGTGAAATATGCCCTAGAGATGATCTGGACATTGGACATTATCTTCTTATTTACCTTTACCACAAGAGTGACAGTTTGTAGCACTTTGTGAATACTGTGATGATAACAGAGATACTTCAAGGTCTCACATAAAAAAAAAAAAATGCAACACAGACAGCTTTGGCAGTCATAAGGAGGACATCATGAAGTTGTGCCCAGTGAGCTGTCGAATATTAATTCAAGATTCAGTGTATAATAATAGTATGAGAAATGTTATGTAGTTTTCTTGTGAACCATTTATTTGCCATGCAGTGCTAAGTGGATACATTTTATATGTGAGTCCCAGACTTGTTTCCACTGAAGATTTCAATGACTAGGGTTGTTGCACTGGTGATTTATGTAAGTGGCCACGATTTGACTGTTCATGTTAGGAGTAAGCTCTGGATGTGCCGGTGGTATTGCAGAGAAGTTCACAGTGCCTACTCCAAGACTTAACCTGGATAACCTGAGGGGATGAAGCCCCACTAGAAATACACCTGTATGTCTTCCATGTCTGCCTGGAACAGGGGCATGACTTCAACCAAAAAATGTGAGATTTTTCTTGTCCAATATTTGTATTTTATGATATAAGCTGCATAAAGCTTATCTGAAAATATTAAATCATTGATTTTAATGAGCATGTAAACATTGTAGAAAATCAGAGGCTCTTGAAGTCATGCACATTTTCCCTTAATTTCAAAAGCAGCTGAAACAGTCTGTGAAAGATTTTTTTCTCATCTGACTTCTGCTGCTTGTGATTTCTAAGTTGACAGTGCCTTAATTTTTAAAATCTAAATATTTTGGCACTTTGAGTAATAAATACACTTGTAAAAAAAAAAAAAAAGAAGAAATGTACACTAAAGGCATAGTTTTAGTGGTCTGCATGGGAAGTGGATTCATTATTCAATCAGTATCCTCCCAGTTAGCATGACCTTTCTACGTGTTCAAAGTCAAAGGAAGTAGTGACTCACAAAAGGCTGATTGCATTCATCATGTTTCAGTCTTTCACGTGGTTGAATCCCCAGTAATTCTAGAGCAAACTGCAAGTTAGTCATGTAGGATGCAAGGCTGAAAATCAGTGTTGTGAAAAAAGCTGAATAATGGCTCTTCTTGGAAAGAATATTTACCCTGAATGGAACTGTAAAAAGCAGATTAGATTTGGTTTTCACCACAATGTACTGGTCTTGTTTCAAAGACAATGTTATTTTTCCTATTTTAAATGCAGAATAACATGAAAGAAAGGCATAGTTGTTTTTCTTATGTCACTTAGACTTTGTAAAAAACTGGTTCCACCCAGAAATAAAAGCAATGTTAATTTATACAGCACATACATCACTGCTTTATGCTGGAACATTGCAAAGGCCATTAGAGAGGGCTCAGTTAACTTTCTGATTTTCCTCATGGTGTTGGCAAATCACCACAGTGTTGTCCATAACCACTGTTGGTGTAAATCTAGCTTGAAGAATTGAAACATCTTCTTTTCAAAAATCTAAATCAGGTATGTATAATAACAGCCCCTTCTCCCTCCCTCATCTGAAAACGCGTTTAGAACTACCTGGTAAATTTAAGTCAAATTCACAATTACCAGTCAGTTGATGGTTTGATTTTTTGAGTAAATAAACTCTTCATTAAAAACAGTTTAACTATTTTGTGTGTGTTTGTGGATGTGTCTCAGGTACATACTAGAACATAGTTCTCCCAGAACTGAAATAGCATCTGTAGTGCTGCTGCAGACCTGATGAATAATGCTTAGTGGTTCATAGGGACCTTTGTTAAATGGAGAGATAAATGTGACAAATGCATCACTGTTCTCAGAGCTCCCTATCTTGTTACATCACAGAAAGCAATATTCTTGTTTACACAAATCATTATATTTTCTTTCTGTTAACAACGCTCTGATCAAGGGAATCTGCGAGAACTCAGGATGTTGAGCACCTTGCAGATGCCAACAAAAGACCCGCCTTAGTTTCCTCCAAGACCAAATCTGTGCCAAGTCCCTGTTTATGGATTTGCCAACAGAAAGACATTTTTCTGCTATATGAGAAAGTTTAATTTTCATTTTCTTTCAATATAGTGGCTGCATTCTCAATGTGAGCACTCTTATTCTGGTTTGACTGCCTCTTCCCCAGGTAAGCTTGTGTAAGTTTGGAAGTGACCTAACAGTTTTGCAGTTGCATAAAAGGAAGTATAGGCATGGTGTTACTCTAGTTTAACTATACTTCATGTGAATTAGAGCAATCTATATAGCATCTGCTCCACGTGGCAATCTCCGTTCATGCATAGGTCCAAATTTCTGGGATCAGTGTAATAAATTCTTTCTTAGTGAATCCACTGAAGGCTTGGTGAAAGTTTTTCACAGTTGTTCTGTGCAGAATCATGAATTTTCATCTACTGACTTTGCTTTATGTGTTTAATTTGAATACCTTGTTCCCATGAAAAATGTTGACTTCTGATGTGAATGTTGTGATTCCTCTGCTTCACACTCAGTTTGGAAGAATTAACTGGATTATGTAGATGACCCTCAAATTATGGAAGGATTGTGTTGCTGCTTGACTGAATGCTGTCACAGTCATAGAATCCTACCAGGCCTGTTCTTGTTCTGAAGGCCATTTCTCAAAACAAATTAAGATAAAATACACTGCACAGAAAAGAGAACACCAAGTATCAAAATGAGAGATTAATTTATCTGTTAAGGATAAGCAAAGTAATTCCTAAATCAGACATCTACTATTGTTAGCTATCAGGATTCAGATACCTATGCCTTCAATGTCTGCTTGTTTTGTGCCTGAATATTTACAATTTCATGCCAAACAATAAACTGAAGCATGACTATTTAGAGGATGGATTACAAATCTGTTGAGGTCTACAGTAGAGGATGCTGAAATTAATAGGTCAAAAAAGAGGCTGTGTACTTGTAATATTTAAAGTTACAGATATAGAAAATGTTGATACAATTTGCTTACAAAGTAGTTAAGCTAATGAAGTTTTAGAAAAACGTGATCCGATATGCCCAAATTATAGGAAAAAAAATCTATGAATCACTGCAATGAACCATTTAAAGGAAACAAAGTACTCTAATAGTACTTAATAGCTACTTCTGTAGCTTTAATATACTACAGAATACGTTAGGATTGTTATTCTTTAGTGATCTGAGTTTTGTTCAATATATTGATTTTTTTTTTTTTTTTTCTCAAAAAAAGCATCTTTTAATTATTCCTTGAAAGTGTATCAAACAGTATCCTGTACAGAATACAGCTCTTTACTGGCAGAATTGCAGGGATTGTCATGAATTTACACTTCAAGAAGATTGTTGTATTCTGCACAACCCAACATCAACTGCAGAAAAAGAAGAAAATGTCCATGTGGGAGAAATTGAACTGCAGCACCTGAGTTAAGAGAAGGGTCAGTGCACTACAGGAAATTTCAGCTCATGCTACTCTGGATGTACTACTTGGGTATGTTTTCTACTTTCTGGAAAAATAGAGAATATTACATTGAGAGAATATGTTAAAATATACTACAACACTATGCAAAAGCATGAACCTGCACTAGCAGCTTTGTGGTCTTTCTCAGATGTTGATTGAAATATGCAGATGATTCTTCTTTCTGGAATAATTAAACATTTAATAAAAGTATTTTCCCCTGTAGCTGAGTTGGGGAAATGCAGTTTTCTTGCAGGACATCCTTAAGGCAAAATAAGGTACAATATTTCAAAAGAGGCAAAAATATCTGTCACTTCAATGATGTTAACAAAATGTGGCTTCTCCTTTTATTAGGTAGCTGTAAGTCCTTCAGTCTCTACCACTGGATAAGTGCTTTCTCATTTTCTGAGGCTAAGACAGCATATGACATTTTTTTCTAACAGTGAAATACTCTAACACGTCTCCATAACATTCACAGCAAACATACAGGTTTTAAAATGCTAATATGCTGATTTTTAAAAATCCTATCCCAAAAGGATAATACATCCAAAAGTCTCTTATGTCTGAATTTTATTTAGACAACTAGAAATGAATACAGCTATGTAGTTTCAAAAACATCAGGATTTCTTTCTGCTATGTCATATGACTATGTTTTAAAAATACTACAAAATAAAACATAACTGAAAGTCTATGTTGAATTTCTTTCAACGTTTTCAAGAGTAAGTTGGACTTGAGCCCTGAAAATATAAAGCTAAATGTCTTAATTAATTTTGAATCCTTTTGCAAGTTTTATGAAACACGTCCATAACGAAAGAGAAGAGCGGATACTAAAGACTTGCAAACTGCCAGAAAATCCAACAAAATGCAAATTACAAGATTCTTCTTGTCAAAATGCACTTTTTTTTTTTCCCCCCAGGCTTCCATTGTGATTTGTTTTTTGTTCCAGAGAAAGAAGGCACTGATAAATCTATCAATGGGCTTTGAAGAGAGCTGTTTCTCAAAGACAATTCAGCAGTGTTTTTCTTGGCAGTGTGTAAAGAGGAGGACCTACCTTCTTATTGTTGGTTCTGGCAAAGAAATTAGAGTTTTCCATTCTCCGAAGAGGAGAACATCAAAATATTGTGTTCCCAAATATGATGAGAGGTTTCTTTCATTACTGAAAACTAATATAAAGAATCTACATTTCAAATTTTATTGTGTAATGAGTATAATCCTGTTATTAGAGGGGCTAAAGAGCAGGGGGACAAGAAGGATTTTTTCTGACTCTGCTTCTAATTTGTTGTGTGGCTTCGAGGCAAACCAGTCCACGTCTGTGCCTCAGTTTCCCCAGATGGAGGCTGGAGATAATAAGAGCTTCCCCTCTTGGGTGCTGTGAGGCTGAATGGATCAGTATTTTTTAGAGGACTGTCATATAGAATTTATATATTTATATATTTTATATATAAATATATTTTATATATATATATTTATATATGTGTGAAGTAATAAAATTCAAACAAATGTAGTATTATCAGCCCTGTCACTGTTTGTTTTCTGTTGTATACCACTTGCTACAAATGAACTGAGGGGAAGACCTGAAATATTCCAGTGTTACCTCTGCACAACCACAGTAAAATGGAAAAGTACTCAGATTCCAGTCTTCTCCATTGTTTGCATCCTGACTCCTGCCTTTCTTGGTCTTCCTTCAAAAAACCTTGTTTTGCTCATTATCTTCCAGTTCTCTTCTAGATATTTTACTCTATTAATTACCCTTCACATCTTCATAGTGATATCACCCCTTAAGCTGCATTCTTACTTGGCCTGTGGGCTCAGACACCTCTTAAGAAGAAGAAGAGCCTTTCCTCTGTTCACTCCCTCGTGCTGCCACCAGTTTCCTGTGTGCTGTCAGGCAAAATAATTTAGTCCACCTCCCTGTCTACTCCCTGTCAAAAAGGATAATTGCTAGCCCTGCAACGACACGATGGTCATAGGGAGCTTGGATGGCTACTGTAATGACTATGGACAAAACAACTGGATAAACAGCCACAACTTCACCAGATACTCAGATTTGCTACACGCAGTTGCAGTTCTATTGGTCATGATAGCAGCCTGAAGGCACAGCTCTGTGGAGCCACCATATACACAATCCAGAGGGAACTTATTCTGCAGTACCTTTGGCATTAGTTTAAGCTGTCTGTATCTTTTCACTTATGTCTTGGAGCCACTGTGTTATTCTGGTGCTAGGTTTCCCACTAAATTCTGCTGGGTTCACTAGTCTGTTCTTGCTCTCCTCCCACACCTTGCTCTGCCAGGCTTCTAGCTCCATCTGCACTTCACAAATTGCCACTACTCCAGTTTTGCCTCCCTCCTATTATCTCAGTCCAATTCACTCCTAGTCAGAAGGCTCTTACTTTTCCAGACTCTTAATTTTCACCTTCAGTTGCAAAAACAGAGGAAGAATGGTTGCTGTTTTCTCTCCTCTGAAATACAGCTGTAGGTATTGGGGTCCTTTGTTTTCTCCAAGATTTCCTGTGACCTGATGCTTCCTTGGCATTCTCTGCAGTCTGCAGATAAGAGGCAATTTAGTACTTCTGCACTTTTTCCATTCTGTGTTTCCCTATCAATTTCCATGTCTCAGTGACCATTTTTGCCACGTGGATGTCAGCTCCAGTTGTGCTAAACACGTTAGTGCACACTGTATGTTTGTCCATCATCCTAAGCACAGACAGGCGTATATTTTCCTGTGTTTCTTTCTTGATTGGCTGTATACACTACACCTTCCAGAGTGGCTGTACTTCAGGCCCGTAAAGCATCACATTCAGTGCAAACATGCATCTTCCCACTTCATGTCTGCACTGTTTTTGTGTGAGGAGTTGAACTGTAAGTGCACAGTGTATATCACTCTCTCCACTACATCCCTTCTGCTTACGTGTACTTCAGGTGAATACCATCAGACTGGTATGTTTTGCATATCTGCTGAATACAAGGCTCAGTGTAGGAACACATGGTTTTACAGTGTATCATGGGAATGCTTGCAAATTCACTGTTGCATGGGATACAACTGAAGACACAGTGAGTTTGGATATAGAAATAATCATGATGTGGCCAATGCAGCATGTGATGATGTACATGTGTTTAATGTGGTGTGAGGCATGGTGGAAAAGATGTGTATTTGTTGTGGGGATGACATGCAATGACTTTGCCTATTGGATGTGATGCACTTCCAGCCCTGCTCACTGTCTGCCTGGCAGCGATGTGTCTTCTAACACTGGCAGTGGGGGTAGGTGATAACTGCTGGACATCTCAGCCTTCTGCAGTCTCCTGTGAGAGAGAAGGTGGCTGGGCAGGCAGTGACATCAAAGGGTAAGAAATGCTTTCTGTTCCTGCTCATCTTGCTGCAGCCTGGGGGAAAAGGTGCCACTGGAGGAAAACTAGAATACTGGAAGAGAGAAGAGGCAGACCCAGTGCCAGCTACAAACTGAAGATTAGATAAAGGGTTTACTGCACAGAGGAGGGTTCTATATTTGGACAAGGATATACACCATCAACTCCTGATCTTCCATACCTGTCAAGGAGACACTCTCAAGTTCCACAGGCAGTTGCCAATCTCTTGCAGACCCCCTGTGCTTATAGGAAGCCACATCAGTCCTTTGGCAACAGCATCCACAGATGTTGAGCACTGGCAGAAGAGATCATACCCAGCAAGAAGGAAAGACTGCTGGATTTTGTAGCTGTTGTGAGACTTGCCACATGCACACTGCGTGCGCTCAGAACACTCAACGGGGATGCTTTTACCACAACATACAGCAAAATGGTACATCCTCTGCAAATGCTTAGGTATTTAGACCTGAATATTCACAACCCTATGTATTCACAGACCTGAAGGCATGCTGCTATATGGAAGACTATTCCAAGGGGGTCAAACAGCAAGCTAGCAATGACAATGAGGAAAGCTGACTGAAAAAGGTTATATGAATTGTCTCAAAGATGGAAAAGCACACCAAGGTCTAGGAGAATGTCCTGCTGCTTTCACCTATCAATAGCATTTGTTAACATTTTAATTTCCAAAGAACAATACGACACCCAGGTGACACTGGCTAGAGTGCCAAATCAGGGAGAACCAGGTTCTTACTGTACAGAAAGGTATGACAACATCCAGTTTTCCAAGAGAACATTACCCAATTCCTGTAACACGTGTATCCAGGCACGAGCTGAGCTTTGGAAAACCTGCAGGGGATGCAAATACCATGGGACTTACAACAGCCCCCTAAGGATTGGCAGTGCAAGCTGGGGCAGCTGCTTTTTTGTGGTCAGTCATACTCTGTCTGGGTCAGTTCTGTGACTGCCCTGCCAGCAATGAGCTGTCAAGTCACTCTGTGCCTCATCTTGGGGGAATGTTTGTCTGAGACTAGAGTGATAGGAATGAGATCTCCTTCTGGTTGCCTTATTTCTGTTTAATCAGTGTTTCTTTCATCTCAGACATGACTGCTTTATGGAAGTGAAAACAACAGTTTTCAGCATAATTTGGAACCTTTTATGTTAACGCAGATAACCTTCAAGCGATGTCAGGCCCTATAGCCCCAGGCCATTTATTTCCTTAGATAGTCTCTGTCCATGACAATGTTTTCCTCCACAGCAAACATCAGGAAGACTGGAGAGAGGATCCCAGGTGCAGTGATAGTGACCAAGGCAGAGTATTACTTACTTAACCTCTCTTAACCAGCTGAGCCCATAGTTTTCCCATAGGCCTTGCTTCAATCCCGTTTCCATTTCCCACAGAATAAAGGAGACAACCTTTGAGCACAGGGCAGCACTTCACTTATGGACCAGGCAAATCCCATTCAGCAAATGGGCACGTGTGCTCTCTCTCATGGCACAAAGATGCAAAGCAGCATTGAGGGTACAAGGGGCATAAACATCACTCCTGCACCATTTTCCTAGGAAAGGGGAGAGAGGAGGAGTGGAAGAGGCCTGCTTGGGTATACAACTCCATAGCAGTTATCAACTTGAGCTGGTAGACAATACCACAACCTAGACAGCAAAACGCGTGCTATATTTGAAGCTGAAATTCCAATTAACCCAGCTGGAAAGTTTAAACTTTCAATGTAACTTCAGTGTAAACTTTCAGCTGGTCTCTGCCCATCTGGTTGGAGTCACAGCACTCTTCTGACACATAGGGGGAGCTTGTTTTAGTCACAGAAGTGGATATAAGCACCGAAACTGCTGCTGTGGGCAGGCTCTGACCTTGCAAAGTGCAGGATAAATTACTGCCCATCCCTCAGCACTAGCAGGTGACAGCACACATCCCTTTCCTCCTGAGGTGCCACAGATGCATGACACGGACTTGTGGCACTGAACAAATGGTCTTGCCAGCTCCCAGCAGGGTTCCTTCCCTCTCAGAACACAAATATCCACAAAGAAAAAACAGTTTAGATCTGCTGCCAGAGCATGCTTATTTTTTAGTGAGTCCCAGATTTCCTAATACCTGCTTTTGCTATTTTTAGAAGGCCCTGAGGCAGCCTCTGCCCATGGCTGGGAGTCCCACCTCAGCCTGAGCTGTCATGAGACAGTGAGGGCTGGTGGCTCCCTGGTGGCTCCCTGAGGGGCATGGCCATCAGGGAAGGCTGGGACCCACCCTACAGCACCCAATGTGGGGGGTGGGGCAGGCCCAGGAATATTGGCCAGGCCCAGCCATGAGCCATGAGCCATGACCATAAGGCTCATCATGGTGATGAAATGGGCTGGCTAGAACTGTTCAGGCCCTTAAAGTGGCATAGAATGCCTCAATGCATCCACTACTTTCCTTAAAACTTTTTTGTGTCATGCAGGTCTAGTTAAAAGTTCATGTGGTGACACGGCAAGACATAGCCAAGCATGTGTGGCAACATAACAAAATAAAGGAGAGACATGACTCAGCCTGGTAATCAGGACAGAGGAAATCCAGGGTTCTGGGAAAAAGCATTCTGACCAAAGCTGCCCCTTCCTTTACAAGCACATGTGTGGGAAGAAATGCTACAGTCACTTATTCTGGACCACATCTGTGATTTCAAATGCATCTTTATTTATTGGTTGATTTAGCTCAAGTAGTATGAACTTTACAAGAACCTGCAGGTAACTAACACAAAAAAGAATAACCAGCGTTACCTCGTACGATAACAGACTAGCGCAAAATCAGAAGTAAATGCCACAATCCCATTAAAAGAACTGTAGAACAACTAAATTAAACTGTAAACTCTACGTGTAACAAATGGCTGAGATTAGTCCCACACTTATAAACCCAGCAGCAGGAGGGGAGAGGAGGTCTGAACACAAAACCAAGCACCCCAGATGCCACTTCTTTCTCCCCTGAGTATACCTAAGTACTGCCTCATTTGAGACAACACACAACCACGTGGTTGGCAGCACATGAGTGAGCAAGTGGGACAGTGGCAGAGAGATGCACACCATCTGCCTGCATCATGTCTTTTACCCTAGAAAGCCTCCTGGGTCTGTTCTCCGCTTCAGAACATCCAGAGCTTCCTAAAACAAGAGACTGATATGGATTTGCATCCGGAAGATGTGAAAAGAGACTAATGATTGAAGGAAAGTGGGCCAAAAAGAGAGGACTGAGCACTGCAGGCAGAAACTGAAGTTATCTAAGTTGGCAGTAGGTAAAACTCATCCAAATGCATTTATTCCAGATCAGCACATGACGGAACAGCAAACCTGAAGTTCAGGATGAAAAATTGGGGAAAACTAACCCACTCATTTCATCCTTTGCTCCCCCATTTTCTGTTTTCCCATTACAACTCCTCTGCCTGCATCCTTTGTTCAAGCTCCCCTTCTCTCCCCTTCACCTGCTACCTCCCATACCAAATGGCAGTGACCCTCTTGCCCCACTACGCTGCCTTCCCTGACCTTCACACAGTTCTACCAGTTCTGACTTTCACTTCATGCTTCCACCATGCTTCCTGACACCAGTCAGAGAAGGCTGAAACCTGATTTCCTGTCTCCCACAATTAGATGAGTGCTCATGTTTATTTCTCATTCCTGAGGAATACAGAGAACTGGGATCAAATGTCATGTAAATAAAGCAAGCACCTTCGACATATTTTGCAATCTGCCTGGCTTCGCCATCCTTCTTGTCTTTTCCTCCTTCTTGGTCCCTCCCTTAAATGTAGGAATGTTTACAGTAACTCAGGTCCAGTCCTCTGATTTGGATCAAACCCCAGAATTTTCTTGAAAGTAAGTTAACTTCCCAAACCTCATCTCTTTACCAGTTATGGCAGTTATGGGAACATCTGTTTGTGCCACTGGGAAAATACTGCTTTGGCATGACAGCATAAGGCTTACGCAGGACAGCATCTCTCTGGCACCTTCCTAAGAACAACGCTGGTTTAAAATAAATTGATTAAAAAAAATAAATCTACAGAGAACCTATTCCCCTTCTCCTTCAAGTCTAAAAGCACTTCTCTTGTAGCAAGGAGTGGCACTGTTGTCCAGTCACAGAAGCCAGCAAAACACACATGGGAGCAACTGATTTCTTCTGCTCATGCATGCGGTGCAAGGGCTGTACAGGGATGAGACATGGAAGGGAAGGCTGAACCTGCAGTAATTCTGCCATTACCAAATCTGCAGAAGTTTGGTACAAGGACACTGGCATATAATTTCCTGTGTGCACCAATAACAAGACCACTGGTAGTTAGTTGCCTAGTGCAGAGCAAGGGAGACTAAAGTTAAATAGCAAGAAAAGCTCTCTCACTTGTAGGCTAGTTAGCAACTGAACTGACAATTTTGGCAGCCTCCAGGATCTGCCTCAGTGAAATTCACTATGAAGATGTTAGACGAGCAGCCATGTTTGGTATACTCAGTCCTGTCTCAGAGCTGGAGTGGGCTAGTCTTTCTCTTGAGGTCCTTTCTAGCCCTATGCTTATGAGTTGTTTATCTGCTGACTTCACTGAAAAGAACAGAAGAGTTGTCTCAAATTTTTCTGTCCAGCACTTGCAATTAAAGCAAAAGCAAAAAAAAAAAACCTCCTTCCTTCTTTTCCCAAACTTCATGTCTCACAGCTGAGGAGTTTCCAGCCCTCAGAGTTAGCCTTTCCAATACAGATGGAAGTGACAGGAAACGCAATACTCTTGGAACACTTCACAGGTAGCAGCTGGAGTGAGGACAGTCAGCACAGAACAGCCTTGTATGGGCAGAGTGGCATATTCCACAGCTCACTAAATGCTCACAAGAGTGCAGCCTCTGCAGCGGGCAAGGTGTAACAAGGTCAGTGTGCAATATATGGCATGCCTTTTTCATCCAATGAAAGGGTTACACAAAAATGGCCATCCTGCCCAGTCAGTCTCCCAGGGCTCCACCACACTGGCTTGCCTAGCAGCCTCCAGCATGGGCTAACTACTCCCAGCTCTGATAAGAAAAGAACTATGGATAGTGGAGTCTTCCCATCCCCCTGTGAAGGACCCCACCAACCCTGTGCTAACCTAACAGTTAACCTTTCAGTTCACCCTTTCATACACTGTTCCCTTACCCTCCCCCCCCTCAATTTAAAAAATAATGGTTATAATTAATACATGGAAGGTGATGGCATTGTGCATGTGGTTCACTTCCAGTTCTCTTCCCCTCTTCTGAGGCATTCTCCTCCCTCCTCTCCAACACCCCCCCCAGTCCATTCTATCAGTCCATCTCGCCTGCATGCCTGGGGGGCTGGTGCTCACTTGCCATAGACACTCTCATCACTGTAGGCCACATAGAGAAAATAGTCTTCCTCATGGTTATCCTGCAAGGGGAGAAAGGGGGAAAGTAATGAACAAAAGCCCAGTAACATACCATATGTAAAAAAGCCCATCCAAAAGGTCCTTGTAGCAACAAGAGGACATAACCTGTCTAGCTGTTCCTCCTGCTTTACATCAAAAGCTTCACTTCCTCATACCAAAGACAGTGTATAGCAACTCCCTCTCTTTGGACACAGCTCTATGTCTAAATTCAGGCATGTCCCATTTCCCGGCACTGAATTTACCCAAAGAGCCACAGCAAGAGTGTGCTGCAAACGTGTGACAGAAACAGCTCCAATTGTGGAACGGTGTGCAGCAGAATCCCAGCACGGTACGGCCTTGAGATACAGAGGAGAGACTAAAAATGCTTTAACAAGTCAAAAATCAGTATCTGTTAAATGTGGCTATATTTGTCACTTTTCAGAACATTTGGCAAGTAGCTGTTTCAAATATGGGCAGTAAAGGTGAGATATTAAGTGATTACACTGACACAAAAAGTCTGCAAAGTGCCAGGAAAAGAGTTCTGATCTCAGCTCTGGACAGTCAGCTAAGTACACGTGATGAAATAGTAATTTTGAACAAAGAATAAGTATACTTTGACAATGTATTTATAAACAGTTGGTTGCTCATTGATACTGGCTAAAAGGAAACCTTTTTTGCATCAACAGGAAAACTAGAGTGTATGTTCTGCCACCCCTGCTGTCCCCTGACACAAACTTTCCTCTGAAATTAATGAAGTGATTTATTTCAATATTTTGTTAAAGCAGCAGAACTAACAGATCTCTGCTGGGGCAACTATTCACTGCTTTATATGACAAACATTTCAACTATCAATCAGTTAAAATGAGGCTCCCTGGGCTCCTCTTTATAACTACAAGATGGAATTCCTTGTACACATGGTAGGATACAGCCCAGACCAAGGCAGATCGTGTTCAGGCATCTGTGACCAACCTGTGCCCACTGACAGCTGTGTAATGCTCACTTGTCTTTCAGTGCTGGTATGTACTCTTCCAGACACAGTCTGGAAGGAGAAAGAGACTGTTCAGGCTTACCTCATACAGTTGGCCCATGGTAGCACTGGTGGGAGGGATGGTATTATTGACAAAGAAGAACAGGGCATCCTCTGGCCTCAGGTGGATCCGCTTTCGGATTAAGAAGTAGAATTGGCCCACTGAAGAGCAATAGAGGTTTTTTTTTTTTTTTTTTTTTTTTTTTTTTTTTTTTTTTTTTTTTTTTTTTTTTGTTTTTTTTTTTTTTGTTTTTTTTTTTGTGGTGGAAGTCACATGCTGTACATAAAACATAGGGGAAAATTAACAATGGAGGAAAGCAATCAGTAATTTCACAGTTTTAAGTACATCAACAGCTAATCCACTTGGAGCTAGCAGGTATATACCTTTCTCAAGTACATGCCTCAGGACATGTACCTTCTAAATCCACACTCTACCTGCCATGGTATGGAATGCCATCTAGGTAGCTCACCCTTTAAATCCTATACATTAAAGACACCTCAGAGAATGTAAGTGTGTAAACGGTCATACCACTCCCGAAACAAATTCCTGAAGACAAATTACTGACTACTTGCTTGAGCTATGCTGGACAAGAAAGTATTCCATAACCCATTCTACATGCAAGAAAAAGAAATACTGTTCCATTAACCCTTTCATGTTCGCGAATAAAAACAAATGTAATCACACAGAAAATGGCCATGACCACTCAGAAAAGGAACTCTGTAGCTGAGCCTCCAACAAGGGTGGAAAACAATGGGGCTATTTCAAGAACTTGCCTCTTCCTGCAACGAGCATACAGCCCCTGGCAACTCTGAAGCAAGGTCATCATGGACTGATGATTATGTGACTGCCTATGATACACAATTCAGAAATTTTCATCATGGGTAGAAGTCAGCAGTGACATGTGTGTTAGCTAAGTCAGTGGGATGCCTCAGAAGATCTCAGAGAATTCTGCATGTTGCAATAAACACAAACAAGGAAAGCCAGGAAACTGGGATAATGATAAGATGTTGAGCCTGCCTGTAGATTTTCTTAGTGCTGGTTAAAGAGTAAAAAGCACTGCCAAGACCTTCTCGTTGAAAATCAGGACGAAAGGAGGTACACTTTATTACCTGTGAGGTCAGAAGGCACAAGATACTTCCTTTTGTCTAGGTCAGGTACTCTGGCTTTTGGTGCTTTTTCCACAATTACCTGGAGAGAGAGAGAGAGAGAAACCAAGCAACAACCCATGATTATCATAAAACTAATGGGCAAAAAGTATCAAAAGAAAATCTGAGATGGTGCTACCAGACCTTAAGAAAAATGCACAATATTAAAGAACAAACAGGTGAGAAGACTTAAATCACAGTCAGTAGCTGTACTGGGAGCCCAGGTTATTGAAGACTGGAACAGACATAAAAATAAACCATAATAATTGAGAAAAAAAAAAAAAATCAGGTCACCTTGATGGTCCCAATGCAGGTTAATTTTGTATGAAGGAGGTCCCAGAAGGCTAATACATGAACACAAGATGTATCACAAGTAAGCTGAACTGTTTCCAGGTTACAGTTCTAAACTTCCTGGCACAAAATCAGCCCTACTCCCAGTAGTGCTACATCCTAATTTCTACATTCACCAGTACCAAGTGCTCTAGAATGAAGCAAAGAATTAAAGAGAAAATACAACTCATTGGGGAATTTGTTTTCAATCCCTGTTTAGTAGTTATCTTCTGCTCTACAATTCATATCCTTTAAGGTTATTTTCCTTAGTTCACATAGATACAAGCATTTCCTTATTCATATAAATGTTTAATAATTAAAAAACAGGGCACCACCTGGGCAACTGGACCCAGATACTTCTGACACAAAATACTAAACCGCATTGTATTTTAATGTCATTACAGCATAGAAAAATACGAAGCTCAGCAGCTTTAAGGTCAGACAAAAACATCTGCTAAAGGAATTTATTTTTTTTTTAAATCAAAGGTAAGCAAAATGCTTACTTCAGAAGCAGAAAGTACTCCAAAGTGACCCAAGCTCCCTCCATGAATAGGCTCAGAAACCTTTCCAGGGGTTGGAGGTATGTTTCCATGGAAGTATTGGGTTTGTGCAGAAAAAAATTGCAGACAGTGTTTTGGCTGGTTGGCTGGGTTTTTTTGTGTTGCATATTTTTGAACTGGTAAGACATATATTACATGATTCAATCTCTGTGGCTTGCTGTTCTGCAGAAGCCATTTTGACCATCTAAACAAGAAGCTGAATTTTCTGAACCTTCCCAACGTCTTAATTCTGTTAGACCCTATGGTTGTGAATACTCTATGTGAGACACTGTGGAACTAGGGGCCCTATGCTCATATAGCTCTTTGGCAACACGATTCAGGAAATGTATCTGTTGTTTAATAGAAAATGTTATACTGATGAGGACTAAGCCTTCTTTGGAAAGAAAATGGTGATGTCTCATCAGAGAGATGCTATGCCAGAGAAAAAGGTTATGATGATGAGCTTGGTGTACTTAGCTTGGACAAAGGGCCATGCTAACTTGACTCTTTTTATATCCAAGTGAGTATCTGCAAAACATGTCACATTGTAGAGAGGCTATCTCGGATACCTCTTTCCTGTGCTCCATTTATTCACCACATTCCCTGTGCTGTCAAAACAGCCAAAACCCCTGTAAATTTTAAGGTATGGGGTTTTTTTGTTTTGTTTTGCTAAAAAGAAGCATGGTTGTCTGTGCTTCTTCAAGAACTTCAAGCACTGCACTTAGCATAAGGCATTCAAGCTCCTGCAGGCAGTTTGTGTCAGGATATGCATTTCCATAGAAGATGCAGCTGACAAATGCTGTGAAGGAAGGACAGTTCTACAGTCTCACTGAAGAGGTGCAGGCTGAACAGCAACTGCACTTTGCACGTTTGTTGTTGTTTTTTTTAAACTCACAAATCCAATGAGGCAAGATCTAACACAATGAACTGCAGTGGAAATAAAGCTCTTCTTCCTGCCTCCAATTTCAAGAACTATTGACATGTAGAACTGGTAGTTAGCAGCACTGATGTGACCACTGACTCAAAAGGATGGCTTGTAGCTTGGCCATTAGATAGCGAAGACAAAGTCGTCATGCCTATGAGGAAGGGGTTAGAGTGTTGGGTCTTCTAAGCCCCTAGGAAATATTTAAATCAGATCACCACGGAGCTTCAGAGAGCTCTCACTCCTGCAAAGAAGCAGGGAAGAAATGGAGGTACTCTGCTAGTCTGACTATCACCTGTAGTTGGTTTGCCTGATAACGCAGGTATCTCTTCTTAAGCACTAGAACCTTCTTGCACACAAACCTACAAAAGAATACAAAGGGCAGATCTAGACTGTTTGTGTGTCTGTTCTTGCTGTGTGGTGACTGTGGTAATGTGGGACTGTGCCAAGAGTATAATCTCAGCAAAATGCTGAGATGTATCAGGGCACTGCAGTGTAGGCAGCCAAATGGATGTCATCTTCAAGAATCCTGCTGTTGGGAAGGGCAGAGATAAAAAGTGATGTAAAGAACAGTTGTGTGCTGCATTCATTTGCTCCGTATGCAGCTCTGACAAGAGGCTACCCCAAACAATTTGCATCTGGGCCTTGCCTTGTGTTGTTTTCATTTATCCTTAACTACAGCACACCTTGCGATTTTGATCCTGGCCTTCCCCATGAACATCTGCTGATGCCCCTCGATCCTGACCTCTTGCCAGACAGTATCTCTTCCAGGGCTCCTCACATGGTTCTTCTAGACATATCTATCATGATCTGCTGTACTATCAGCCAAGCTAATCCTCGGTTTACAGATTGTCTCACTCCTGACCTACAGAGCCCTCTGCAGTCCCCATGATAAAACACAGAACCACACAGACTTCCCCACTGACTCACTGTGTGCTCAACCTGCTGTGCTATGCCAGGGGCTCCGAAAACACCCAGGACAGACGCAGCCAAATATTGACTTCCAAAAACTTCTGCAGGTCCAGTTAAGGGCCACTCTCATGACAAAAAAATGGTGTTAGCCTGCAGAGAAAACCTGTGCTGTAACTGTTCCCCCATGGCCTTAGGTTGATGGCAGAGTCCAACTTATCTTGCATGCAGTACCCCTGGGCAGTAAATCTAGGACAGACCTCTCCAGTGGGGATGTAAAGAAAGAACATCTGCAAAGCGCTTATTAAAAAGGAACAAAAAAATTTTTTCACAATTAATTTGATTTGTCATTTTTTTTTTCCAATTATTATTAGCAGTTATAAAGCCAGAAGTTTCCCACAGGCACTCCAAAGGGGTCAAAGGACAAGGAAGCAAAGTTTCGCTAGATGACCTTGTTTTTCAAGTGACATTTTTTCCTCAGGATCATTAAACAGGAGGGCAGAAAGACTGAGAAGCAACATTTTTCTCTCATGCAAAGGAAAAGAACAGGCTGTATCGAAAAGACAGGCCAAAAGAAAGCAAAATAAAAAGAACGTATCAGGTGACAGGGATACAGGCCTTGTTTTCTATGAAGAGTACACGGTTAACCCACTCATTGTTCTCCTCCATTTCTACAGAGCTAATGGCAAGCTCCTTCCCCACCCCCCAACCCCACGCACGCACGTAGGCTGCCAGCAAAAGATTAGCACCATTCTTGCTGCCGACTTACTGCGGCTCCCAGAAAAAATGGGGTAATTACACCCCGCACCCACCCACCAATACAGACCTTCCTGGATGATAAACAGCCATCGCTTTGCCCTAAAGAGAAAAAGCACCCTGAGACGAGCATCCGAACACCAAAATCACGTACACCTTTACTAATCTCAATCCTCTATCCTTAAAAGAACGAAAAAAAAAGAAACACCAAACAACCCTTATACAGCACCAGAAAAATCTTCTTCACTCAGAAAGACTTAAGGATGGACAGACAACACAGACAAAGAAANCGCCGTCACGAGGCCCACGGGGCGGGGCTCGGGTCCATGCCTCCCGTGTGTGCTGGGTGGTGGTGGGAGAGGAGGCACAGACCCTTCACGTCTTGGGGCGGGGGGCAAGGAGGCGAGTGCCACCTTCCAGCCCAGTCATGGTGGGAGGGGACGCGGCGGGGGGAGGTGTTACCACCCTCCCTTCTCGCCTCACCCTCCGCTGCGCAGGTTTTTTTTTTTTTCTCACTTTTCATTTCTTGGACGGCAGTATTTGGTTATTATAAAGTAATTTTTATTATTATTATTAGTGGAAAGCAAATAAATAAAAACAAAAACAAAAACAAACAAAAAACAAAACAAAACAAAACAAAACAAAACAAAAAAGGCAGCAAAATAAAGATGCCATTGAGCAACAAATGCGCCGGCTCCAGTGATTCAGGGGTTATAAATAACTGCATGAGCAAGCACGAAATGCACCCGGGCCTTGTGGGCATGGCTGCGTTGCTCCTCCCTCTCTGCCCAGCAGCGTGGGGCGGTGCTCCATGAGTGGGAGCAGGGCTCGGCAAGGATTAGGAGTCGCTTGTGTAAAGCTCGACTGCCTCTGCTTGTCTAAAAAGGGGGTGGTGATTCCTTCTTTAAAGGGCTGTCAGATGCAAGACCAAAAAACCAGTTACTTTTCGTGACCGTCCCTGTCGGATCTGGATTATTCCCCTGTTTATAACATCTCGCTTAAACAAAGGGCAGAAAGTGTGGCACATCATGTGCCAGACCAGATGCACACTGCAAATAGTGCACAGTTAAAGGGAACTGTCTACAAACAAGCCAAAATAGCCATCCAATTTTAGCCCAATTAATCAGCTGGTACATACCTGGGATATCGTTTGTTTTCTGTAGGAGTTCTTGGGCTCAGTTATTTACTGACCAGCAAAAGGGGAGGTATTAAACAATAGATCAGCATGCTCAAATCAGCACAACAATTAATTTCTGTTGCCCTGGGGATGATGAATGGGAGTGTAGTTTTTTCTTTTTTCGTTTATTTTTTCCCTGTTTTGTTTTTTGTTGTTGTTTTTCAGTTTTTTGTTGTTGTTTCATTTTTTGTTTTCTTTTTTTCCTTTTTCCTTCCTCTCCCCCTCCGCCCCCCACCTCATCCAGAGAAACAAAACTTTTCCAAGGAGTTGCTGGTTGTGCTCGTAGGGGCTGAATACGACAGCAAACTGCCTCCGATGCTTAAGGAGTCTCTCCCAAGCCACAGCAGTGGCAGAGGTGAGGATGTGTTTCCTGTATCTCACTCAGCCCTGGGCAGGAAAAGACATCGTTTCTGTTTTGCTGTCACTCTGCTTCTACAGTGTGGCTAGAATAGAAAAAAAATCAGACTATCGAAAAGGGTCAGCTTGAATCCTGAAGGGAGAGCAAACCAGATGCTTCTTAATGATAAAATCAGGATCAGGGGAACATAAAACCTTGTTCTTTTTCTAAAAGTCCTCATATAAATCCTTCAGGCTGCTCCAAGAAACTTATAGTATTGGTGGCTTTCCCTATATATCGATATGCACATTTGAGATGCCTGCAGGTTGGGATTTATGGCAGTACCAGGGGTAAGAACCTATTACAAATCCCGACAGGACATCTGGGGTGTTAGCTTGTGTGTCTGCCTCACAGAGGGCTGTTTCACACACATATACTATCCATTACCCACCTTCGCACTCAAAAACACACTGCTTCTTGAACTCAGAGGCCTTTTGGTAATGGTCCCACTCCAAGCCCTGGTACACTATGATTTCTCATCTTGCACATAGGTAGGAGGTATATGGAGGAAATACATATTCTTAGTTGCAGATATGCTCACATGCTGGCAGGTCACAGGTATTCTCACCTGGCACAGGACTATAGACAGGCGTGGGGTAGAAATCTCACCTATACTTCCAAGGTAGGCATGTACAGCTGGGCCTGTCACTATAAACTGCCTTTAAAACTTCCTTAGTGGTAAACAGGAAAGTTAGGCTGAGCTTTTTCTCAACTGAATCATGACATCCACTTTTGGATGGTTGAACTCTGGCAGGTGCTTTAGTATCTAAGCTTTTACTACTCATATGGTGTTGTGTGGCTTCCTACGTAGCTCATGGTCATCTCCAACAGGTGCACACACAAATCTCTGTAGGATAGAGCAGCCCTCATTGGTAATGCCAGAGATTGGTCTGTCTGAGCCTTCACTAGTTCACATGCATAAGGTTTGCATAAGCAGCTTGTTTCTGTCTGCTCTATGATGTGAACTTTTCCCCATGGTTAGAGGTGGTGGCAGAGGATCTCCAAAGGCTGAGTCAGAAGGAAGGTATTATTTTTGTGCAGTGCTATAGCAATTAGCCCAGACTGAAGGAATCTTGGGGTTTAGACCTGTGAAAAATTCTGGTTTCATGGCAAATAATAACTGTGTTTGGCCTCCCTAATTCCTAACTTCTGCAAGTGCTAAAGTGTATCAAAGGACTTTAGTGATACAGATGCCTCTTCCTCAAGGACAAAAGAGAGTAAATTTTGTAGCCTGTTTTGTAGCCCACCAACCCATTCTGAAAATTTTAATAGAGTGATCTCAAATTCATGCTGTCCTAGTATGGCCTGCAAAAGCAGGCTTTCCTCTTCCAACAAACCCCACGTGAGGATCACAGATGTCCTTACTGAACTCTTCCTACCCCGATGATGCAGCCCTGGATATACGACCACAAACCTTGCTCCTCCCACTTTCTGGCTTCCTCTCCATCAGGCACTGCATTCCCAGCCTTCTCCTCCAGCTCAATAATAACAATAACGTCACTGCCACAACAGCAAGCAGGAAGATGATACATGCAGAAGCAGTAACAAACAGCTAATCATCTGACTTAGAGTTCTTACTAAAATGTCAGGCCATGAGCATGTGACAGACCCCTAATTCTGGGTCCATGTGCTAGAGGGAGGAACTGGAAATGGGGCTGGCTAGTTTTCCCATCCTGGGCTGCCAGCTCACAGTGGTGCACAAAGAGGCTAAACAATATACTGTTAGTGTAATCCTGTCTCTGCAGCTCAGGTCGGCAGAGATTCACTTTAAAAGGGATTCCCCAGGCACTGCCAATGCTGTAGCCATAGAAGCAGGGGATAAAAATACTTACACAGAACCTGGGTTCAAGGTTTGCACATGCTGTTCCAGGGGCACTGCCAGGAGCTCTGCAGTGCACTATTGTGAAATGAGGCTATCTTAGGTGTATTTATACAACTATCTAAAAATCTGTGAATTAAGGATAAAAAAAAATTATTTTCCCTCTGTTTCTGGGAGATGTCATCTAAGTGTATGTCTCCTGGATATTTCTTTCATTAATATCTGCCCCTGGGTACTTACTCCATTTGTGCCTTTGTAGGCTGAATTTTATGTTTCGTTTTGTTTTGTTGACTTATTTTCTTTAGCATGGTTTCAGCATATCAAAGTTTCTCTTTTCATAAAACTTCTACTTTGTAGTCTGAATCATGAATAAATGACTGACGGTATCTCTGAAGTACTTTGTGATTCTGCTCTGTTTGATCTCCATCCGTGGCACTGTCCTTTCCTGGTGACACTCCTGCATCACTCGTGACTGGTCACCAGTTTCACTTGATGCTGGATCTATAGCAGCCTCAGAGCCTGTTTGGACACATTGGCCCTGGTGAGGGCAAAGCATAAATCACTGCCAGCAAACAATAGCTAATTGTGTAGATGTTTTCTTTCCTCTGGAAAATGGTTCTGTTTTGCCTATGCTGAGCTGCTGCCTCACTGCTCTATTTTCTACAGCTTCTTATTTTTTACAAAAAGCTGGGTCATCCCTCCCAAACTGATTGCATGGCCCAGTCTCAGTACAAGTTGATTAAATGCACCCGAGTGTTGCTATGAGGAGCTTTAGGAAAACACCTTGTATGGTGAAGAGCAGCAGTAAAGGACAAAAACCCATGTATGAATAAAAAGTCTGAGATGTCTTTGTTCCAGCTAAGGGTTTGGACCAGCCTGTTGGGGATGGGTATCATTGTGACTCAAGGGTTTGTGAAAACAAAGGAGCACCAGAACAGCCAAGCCAGTGGAGTGTTTCTGAAAACGTCTTTTTCAAGTCCCACATGTTTGAGGGGAACTTAAGCATAGTGTGGACAATTCCTTTGTGGCATCTGGTGTTGGTATGCTGTTGTTCCCCTCATGTGGTTCCAGCCCAAATAACTCCATGTGCAGACTACAGGTAGTCAGTGCAGACTGGTTGCTCTTTTCCCTTTGACATCACCTGTCTTCTACTTGCTTGGGTCTTACCCTTTTCTCTGTGTTTGGTTGAGGTGAACAAGTAAGCTGAAGGGTCAATATCCTCAATATTGTGTGCATTGTTTTCCCCATCCACAGGTGGAGTAGTAAGGTTTGTTTGACACATAGGCAGCTTGATAGTCTAGTTAAAGTGTAAAGTGCACGGGAATCTTTGGATGCAGATGCTTAGTTATTCATAACTAAAGAGAATTGCTTTTGATGGTATTATTTCCCTTGCCATACAAAATATTGGAGTGCTCTGCAGGAAACAGGTACTCCAATGCAGTCAACTTGACACCGGTGGCTGTACATAGCAGCTGAACAAACCCTAGAATTATTTAATGATTAACAGTAATTTTTTATTTATTTCCCAATGTATGATATTCTGCATTTGTGAGCAATTCATGTCCCTCTAGCTGTTAAGCATGAGGAAAACAGTTGCTACCAGAATATTTGTTTAAGTGTTTCATGGAAGTATCAGTTCTTTATGTTCAATAATATTTAATGTTTTATTTTCAATCTGAAGGCATAAAAGATTTCAAAGTGCTTACTGGCTTTTATAATACAAGACACAGAGTGTATTCAATGTCCAGACTCAACAGTGAGCTGCAAACACCAGAAATAGAACGAAAAATCATCCGAATGATGGCAAGTTGCAGCAACAAAAAGCAGTTTTGATCTGTAAACAAGTAAGCTTGCTATATTTTTATGGCAGGTGGTTCTGCTTTCTCACAAAGAAGTTGTGATCTTTATTGACTCTGTCTTCATTTTTGGATAGCTTGTGAGGAGAGAACATCTTTCAATCACAACAGACCTAAGGGTGAGGGTGCAGGGTCTCCAGTTACTGACACTTGGTCATTGCTTTCATACACAGCCTTGTATGGTTAGAGAAAGTGTCAATAGATCTGCCTCTGCTGTTTTGTTTGAATCTACTGCCTGATGAGCTCAGAGTGGCTGATCCTTTTCAAGAGTGATAACTGTTGTCTCTGTAATTGCTCACCTGAAACCAGTTTAGTAGGAAACAATCCCTGGGAAAATGAAGTTGTAACTGTAATTACGATAGCTTGAAATATTTTGAATGTCTTGCCAGTGAAAAAGCCTGGAAGGTACCTGCTCTAGCACCTAATAACTTAGAGTGAGAAGCAAGAAGGATGTGACCAGACTGGAAGCAACAGGAGAATTAGACAATACCAGCTCTGGTCAAGGGAAAAACACTGAATGCAGCAGGTAATACCCAGCTCTGAGTATGAATGACTTGTACCTTTTCTCCTTGAAAGTGAGAAAGGAGGTAGCAAAGATAATTTCACACAGCAGAGGGAAAACTAAGAATTTTAAAACTTCCCTTGTTATTGCACGTCTTAGAAAAAAAATCAGGTGTAATGATTATTGCAAATTCTTATAAATTGGGCCTTCTTGTTCTTCTAGGTAGGGTTGCTGCCCCGTGGAGCAGGGCTGCCATCTCCCGTTGAACACCCGATAGCTCAGGCCTCGTAGGCTAAGGGAAAGGGGTGGAGGCGGCAGAGGAATGGTATGTTCCCCCTGGAAACGACTATGAAGGCTTCCAGGAATTTTCTGGGCTTCGTAGCCCTTGACACACGTTCAGCAGATCCCAGTGTCTCTGCTCACTCCAGGCTTTTCCAGTGGCATGAACAAGTAATGTTCTGTTGCTTGGTGGATAAAGTAAGGCTTGACCTGGACTTCAGGGTGGGGCTGATGAAATAAATCATTCCAGTAGATGTTCCACAAACAGTTGTTATTATTGCAAGCATGCTGTATAGCAGAATGTCATTTATTTATTTATTCATTCCATTCCAGTTTATCAGTCATTAATGGTACAGTTAGGTAATCACTAGGCAATTCAGGAAGAAGTTTTTGACATAGAAAATCAAGACATTAAATTATCTTGGATACAAAATTCTTGTCATTGGGCAAGGTCTGGGGCAACATCAAAGGTATTTTGGTCATTCAGTTCTGCTTTATGCTGTCCCTGAATCTGTTTTACCAGCCTTCCTAAGATCCTCCATGGCTGTAGTCTCAACAACACTTAACATTGCTTAATGTTTTGGGGGATCTGGTTCTTGTTCTCTATCCACAAAATCACTCTATTTTCTGTACTTTCACAGGAGTGTTGTGAAGATCAGCGCATTAGGGACTGACAAATTGTGTACTCCACTAGGAAGAGTCATGCAGGTACTTCAGACAGATGTGATATATGTGACCTATGCATTCAGATCAGCATAAACAGATGCATGCAATTCATTCATGACTGCTTATCATCTGATAGTGGAAGTCCTTCTGCTTTAATGTTTTAAATTGCTGAACCTGGGGTAGAGACAACACTCTTGTAATTTAACAGTCACCTTCTCATGAGTACCTAGTCCAAGGAATCATTTTACATGTGTTCCATAGCTGTGTTCATCAGTTTGATTAATATTTCTGGATGATTCAACTTATTTGTACTGATCAGGAAAGACTCACAGATTATTTCTGTCTCAGAAATGGCTTAAAGATTTTAAATGATACACTATGAATGCAACTAAAATATAATTGATTTTTACTTTGGGGATAGTGTTCCTGCTCCTCCTATTTTTTGGTCTGTTATCGCATGTATATTTTAAAAATTCAAATTTTTGCAAATGCTATATGTCATATTCAGAACCACTGTATTCACTGTATTCTTTCTATATCACCTGTATGACATTTAGAGGGCTATACTGCACATACTACAAATGTATGCTGTCTTTCGCTTATATGCAGACTGTGTTTCTACACAGCTGCTTTTTAAAATTTTTATTTTTTATTTTTTAATCTACTATAAATGGTTGTCACTTTCCAGAAGTTTGGTGTTATTTTTTAGTATTAAGACCTTTTCATGTGGCTTTGTTTTTCCTGCTCAGAGAACCTCTCTGCCATACCCAGGAAACAGGCTGGAAGCAAGCAGAATGAGACAGGGCCTGCAATCTCCATTCATGTCACTAACCTGCAAAGTGGCTCAGCACCCTGATCCTGCTGCCTGCTTGCTTAGGTGAAGGAGGATACTAGTGATGTGTGTGTGAGTGATAAATGGATGTGGGGAAGGATAATTACTGATTATCTCAAAGAGGTGTCAAAAGGAGCCATCAAAATATGCTGGATCTGAAACTGCAAATCTCTTTTTTTCTCATTAGACAAAGGAGGTTAATCTGATGTTCCTAACCCTGCTCAGAAGAACTAGTCTCTGCAGGTAACTATTCTGTGTTATTTACCACTCAGTGAAAACAGACACTAGAGTCCTGGGAGGGCTGGCTGGGCATCCTTGCCCTCTGCTGCTGTCTGCAGTTTTTCCTCTGGCACTGGATCCAGGTCTGGTACTTTCTGCCCTGCCTTGGCGACTGTGAATCTGCTCATGCGCAGAGCTTCTTCATAGACTGGAGGAGTGTCTGATGCTGAAAGAGGTGGTGTTCCCTGCACAGTGTTATGGGAACGTGCCACTGCCAGTATTGTCCTGGCAGCGGGCCCAAACACGGAATGGAGAGCTGAAAAGGAGGAGGAAAAAGCTGTTTGCCTTATCCTGAAAGCACTGTGTAATTTGAGATAAATACACCTGCAACATACAAGCTTCTTTCTCTTCACAGACCGAATGTTTTCCTTTTCCTGCTGGTTCATCTTCCCCAGAAGTGTAGTGGGGGTGATAGCCCATCAGCAGCATCATGCAATTAAGTCTTTCTTCATATGGGCCTCGAGGCCCATAGCTGGCCTAATTCCACCCAAGCATGTCTCACAGATAACTTGCTATCTGGCTACATTTGCTACACGAAACCTGGTGAGCCCCTTGATTTGTACTATCTACAGATGTCACCTTCCTCAAGCCCTGCTACAAAATTCCCTCTGCCAGCCTTAGGATGCCACAATCTGGGCTTTTTACAGTGCAGCCCCTCACTTTGAAGTATGCTAAGATCCCCAGCCTCTGTCAAAGCCAACTCACAGGTAATGGTGCTCTGGATGGTGCTGTCATGATCAAAGGCAATGACAGTGACCTGGTAGGGCTGAGGACCTGATTCCTCTCCTGTCTGACGGCAGTGAAAGCAGCATTTCACACAGACTGCAACCAGGCCACACAGGAGCAGCAGCCCACCGATGACCACCACCAGCCTGGGAAGGAAGAGGACACAGAATTAGGACAGAAAGACTGGGGACCTTTTAAAGTCTCTCCTTGCTTGAACTAGGGCTAACCTCAAAGCTAGACATGGTAATTTTGAACCTAATCCTGAAGAGTCTGCACGGTCTCCAGGGATGGAGATCCTGTGGCCCCTCTGGGCACCCATTCCAGTGCTGCATCACCCTTGAGGGAAGCAGTTTTCTCTTTCTGTTAAATCATAATTTCCCTGCAACTTGATCAGTTGCCTCAGGTCCTTCTGCTGTGCACCTCCGAGGAGCCTCTGGCTTCTCTCTAGATTCACTTTAGGTAGTGGAAAACTGTACTGAGGTTGCCTCCTTAGCCTCCTCCAGACTGAACAAACCCAGTCCTTTCAGTCCCTCCTCACACAGCATGTCCTCTGGAAACCTGACCATTTTATTGTCTCACCAGTGGGCTTGCTCCAGTTTGTCATCTGTCTTGTACTGAGAGACCAAGACTGGACTAAGATTGGACTACATATTCCAGACATGTCTTTATGAGTGACAAGCAGAGAAGAAAAATTGTACTTTCAGTCTACTGGTTATACTGTTATTAGTGCAGCCTTGAGATGCCCAACAGCAGCCATAGTTTTTAGTATCATCCTGTTAAGAATTACTAAGGAATCAAAATGAAATTACATAAAAAATGTGTCTCTTAAAAGGTGTATTGTGCTATCAACGCTTTATTAGTGGTCTTCACCTGAATAAATTAATATGTGGAATAAAAAAGGAAGCTGGCGAGTCAACATTTTTAATGATGTGACAGCTAAGGGGTGTCCTTGCTACTGTAGAGCAATAGTGTCCCAAGGGGTAACATCACACTTGAGCAGGTCAAATTTAACACCGTTCTCTGCTACTGGAATTGTGATACAGGTATTTATTATTACAGATATATTCTTACCAGATATACCACAAATGATCCCACTCCGTACCTGAACAGCTGAGGAGAAGAGGGTACAACATATGGTTAACAACAGAATGCCAAATAAATGGGAAGATCCCTACTGTATCCCCTCCTGGCTGCCCTCAATAACTCTCCAACTTCTAAATAACACAATGATGAGAAACAACCTGTGCTTCATGAAGGAGGCATTTGTCCAACTTCATCAATCTCCCTATTAGGTGACTTTGCCTTCTCTTTGGCTTTCTCTTCTCCTGTGATATTTGTGCCTGCCCCATTCTACTTGCAAACCAATTTGGAATGTGCGTCATGTTATAATTTCTGAAATTCCCTTTTTAATTTTTTTTTTTTTTTCAGAATTTAGTCTGCCCAACCCTGTTTGTTTGTTTGTTTGTTTTGTTTTGTTTTGTTGTGTTTCGTGGGTACATTTTGGATGCTGTATTGTATGTTCCTGTAGTTTTAGTTAGTAGACCTGCCTGTACTTTTTAAAAGACATTTCTTAGTCTAAAGGAATCCTCCTAGGCTATTTTTCACTTTTTTTTGTCTTGATTTCTGTTATTCTTACAACTGGTATCATCAAGAGGAATATTCCCCAAAACACTGAATTTCAAATAACTTTTCAAGGAAATGTCAGTTCCAAATCTATAATCTCAATCAATCAAAATTCCACCAGAAAGCTCTTAACCATTCGAATTATCCAAATAGGTAGCAGGAACAGTACCTTATGATCAGGATGTTAAATAGATAGTAAATATTACACTTCACATTCAATTTTGTGTGAGTTTCCAATAGTCACAGTTAAAGTAAGTTTTCCTGGAAAATGTCAGCCACTATTTAACATGGATGTTTACTAATGCCTTTATTCTTAAAAGAATCTGAGATCTACAAATACTTACAGTTCAGTGTTGAGACAGCTTTCCTCACCTCTCACTTGGGGGAGCTAGAAAGAGAAAACCAAACAAGCCACAAGTGGAGGGAATTGAGCCTTTGTCATATACAACCTTTATTTCTGTCACCTGGTCTATTGCCAATTTGAATCTCCTACTGGAAGGATTTACTGTCATCTGTCAGTAAGGATTTACTGTCATCTGTCTTCTGTTGTTTCCACCATATATTCTGCTAGATTTACTGTTCCTGTGGTACCAACTGAATTGTTTCATATCTTTATTTCCCATAGTCATTAAAATCCTACTTATCACTGTTCCCAGCAAAGACCTCTACTCACCTTCACCCTCACCCTCACCTTCACCCATAGGTTTCTCCTTCCCAATTGCAATCTATGTCATGCTACCACTGTAGATCCTTCTCTATGCTCAAATCTTAAGAAGATTTACATATCCTGCTTCATATTATATCCACAATGACTTGAACTGTGCTCTGTCCCTCCAGCATTCCTACCCTTCTCATACCTCTTCCTTGGGTACCCTGACCTCTTTGTTACCACCCTTGGAATAGCAGCAAATATTCTTCTCTTTTGGGTGTCTGCCTCTTATACATCCACTTCTTTTTAGTATCAGGGAAGTTATTGTGACTGTAAATTGATAATGCCTCGTCATCTTTCCAAGGTAACTCTGACAGAGCAGAGATCCCATAAGAAGGAACTTGTGCTATGACTTACCCATAAGAAACGCCCTAAAACAAAGCAGATAATGGCAGAGCTATGCATCGCCACAGGGCAGTTCTGTGTCCTCCTGCTGTCTCAAGCTGTTTGGTTCTTCTTATCTTTTATCGTTTCAGTTCATTCTCACCATCCCACTGACGAAGAGAAGCAGCAGATTCCTTGCTCCAATCAATTAAATTCCTTGAATCCAATCTCTTCTGCCTGCTCTGGGTCTATCTTTCTTCTCTGCTTTCAGGTTTCTGCTTTCTCTCTTTTCCTCCTTGTCACTGGCAATTCTTATTTCCTTCTGTCTCTCTCTTGTTATTCTCTTGACCTGCTTATCTCCCTTTTTTGAAAGGATCTCTAAAGTCTTCCTGTCAGAGCAGGAGAAAAGCAGTGGCTACAAGTTCTTCAGATGTTGAACCAGTCAGTGAAGGGCATAATGAGATCTCTGCAGACCTGACCCTTCCCTTCTGTGAGCAGAAAGGGTCTCTGAGTTTGTTCATTCCCAATAATTCCTCTACCCCGCCTCTACCCTGAGGGTGGTGGGTTGAAGGTCACGTTGTTGACCTGTTCAAATGGAGTTCAGATTCCTCCTCCAGTACCATTGCTTTCCCTGCTGTCACATTTTCCTACTGCTGTGGATCCAATCTATTGACATCCAGAGTATATGTTACAAGCAAGATGTTCCTGCTGAAGTGAAAGACTTTGCAATATAGTAATTATATAGTTGCATATATGTGTACATATAAGTTGCATTCATATACAACTAACTAACAACTAACTAATCCATATACAAATAACTATTATATATATATGAATGAATGCAACTTATATGTACACATATATACAACACCTTTCATTTCTCCCATTTCAAGGCTCTGTCACCATCCCCCTTACCCTGTAGTGTCCTGTCAGTCCTTCAGCTGACAGTCTGT
Organism: Florisuga fusca; assembly: GCA_038090715.1. Classification (NCBI taxonomy): domain Eukaryota; kingdom Metazoa; phylum Chordata; class Aves; order Apodiformes; family Trochilidae; genus Florisuga; species Florisuga fusca. The sequence continues at coordinate 55,879,224 of JAAWXA010000004.1, read as the reverse complement.
TCACTCACAGGTTTAGTTCCTGAATTTCCTGCACAGAAAACAAAGTCCTCACAAATATTTTGCATCAGAGGGCATACATGTTGATACTCCTATCTTGAATTTTATTTGTCCTGCAGGTGGTTAAATTAGTAGCTACCTTTCAATGACCCATTCATTTTCTTTCATGTGTAGAACAGCTTTAGATTTCTGTTACTGCTTGTGGCTATTTAGAATGGTGTTACACGCATAGAGCTGTGTTCCCTCTCTTTTGAATAGCTGAGAGAGAAAAAATGCACTGCAGTAATGTGTTACCATTTATGTTTGGGAATCACATGGAACTGGTGCATAAACACACATTAAAGGAAGGATAGCAACTAGTGAAACTTGTTGCCCCATGTTGCAGTCACAATGTATTCACATTAAACTGGTGAATCATTAGCCTTGGTGGTGCATATTAGAGATGCAGAGCAGAACCAATGGATTCATGAACATATTGTATTCTCCCAGGGCAGGCTAAAAACCATTCACCATTCTCTAATTATAAAAGCAGTGGTGCAGTGTGAACACGCCTTAATATGTACTTCTTTATGTATTTACTTATCTCTCTGTCTGTCTATCTATCTAAACTAGTCTGCTACTGGAAGAAGGTTTCTGAGTCCTGGTGGGCAAATAAAAACCATAGAAGGGTGAGCTATTTGCTTTGTGTTCACGTAGGAATTGTCAAATATGCTTTTTGCCTCTTTCTCCCTAAATTATTTTATATATTATAGGAGTTCTATAAGAAAAGACCCAGCAGGACTGTAGACTTTGATGTATATATTACTTTTAAACCTGAAAGGATTCGATGTGGAAAAGAAGTGCAAATTACTGGTGCTTTTCAGGACCTTTTTATTATCAGTGTGGTAGTTCAATAGATTTATCACTGGATTTTTAACCAAGGTTCAGTCTCATGAGAATTTTATCAACTGGAGAAGTATCAGAAACAGTGATAAAAAATGTCCCTAAAGAAAAAGCAGCAGAGTGACATGAAAAAGTGACCCCCCCAGAAGTATATATTAACTCATTCTTGCTGAAACTTACTGATCATTCTTTTTCTATTTCTAGGGCATTGCCACTAATGCTATAATTAATAATTAATTGCAGTGTTAAGAGCTGCTAGCCTATCATCCAAGAATGGTGTTATTTTCTCTCCATTCCTCTAGTATTTTTCATCAGTTTTCTCAGTATTTTATTTTTTGCTATTTTGTTACATTGAAGTGAGTTTCATATTTTATCTTTCATGTTTCCCCCTTGCCACTTTTCAAAAAGTTTTTCAAGTGTGATAAAACTCTTACAGAACTGCTAAAACAAACAAACAAACAAATATCATTGACTTTTCTCTGTTCTTTGTTATTGTTTAAGGTCTAAGGCTCCATTCTGTGGTACACAGTATAATTTGAACATATCGTTCCTTGGATGCTAGAGAAAGCAGATTGTTGTGTGGATAGAAAAGATTTCTGTCTTTTCTGCTTCCCTGTTCTGGTTGAATCAAAGGATGTTTTTTAAGCCTGTCCTAACTTATTTCCTAGGCAGCATGGTCCTAAGTGGGAGTAAATCTTCTTTATGAGATTAAAAATACGCTGTGATATTGCTTATAGAAGTTCCTGAGAAATTGCTGCTTGTTCCTTGTTACTCCTCAAAGGCGTATTCCACTTGATCAATCATACCCAGTACTTCCCTATGGGCATTTTGAAATGTAAAATATGGGGACATATTTAGAGCTCACAAAGAAAATTACCAAATTTTCATGTATTTTATACTGGATTATGATAATCCAAAAGGGCTTAAATTCTTGTTGAACAAAATCAGATCATTACTGAATAAACTGCACATAAAGAAGTAAAACACTTCACTCCCATATTTCATGCTCTTTACACTAAGGATATAAAAGTTGTTCCATCTCTTTGGTAGAAAATATGACAGTGGGTTCAAACCAAGAAGCTCATTGGAGACAGGGACAGGTGATCCTGTGAGTTAAAGTATATTTGTTTGTATGTGTCTGATCAGATGCTTGAATCGAAGTCATTCTGTTCAATTTTCCCCCTTTAAGATTAAAGTCTAGTAATGCCGTCTGCCCTGTACCCAGGGAGCTTTGGTCTCCAGCAGCCTGGGTTGACATAGGGTTGACAGTGCTGGAGTGTAGTATTACGTGTTACCCGGTGCTCATCCTTGTTCCCAAGGTACCAGCTGGTGATACCCTCACAGTTCTTGGGCTGCATGCAGTAGAACTGTAAGAAATAAACCTGAATGTTCCGGTCTCATTCCTGTCATTTTGCCAGCAGACCTCTAAATACCCAGGAACACAGAACCAAACAATTTTCTCCATCTTGTTCCTCCTGCTTAAAGTTTGATAGAGTAGTAAAGGCAAACAAGCTGACAGGTGACCTCTCCTTGGATGCAATAGCATCCTAGTGCAATGGCATTCTGCTGTGCTCTGTTAATCACTCTTGCTAAAGGGCAGAGATTATCACATGTGACTTTTCCTGGACTGCAACCAAGCCAGAGCTAGTGCAGAAGCCAGAGCTAGTGCAGAAACACAGCTTCATTGTCTGGTACAGGAATTTTCTACTCAAACTCCCCTCTATTTCAGCAGATTTCTTCAGCTCGTTCCCTAAGCAGACAGACTGACAAACCTAGATTAATTTCTTTGTGCCCTAGGAATGGACAGTAGCTGCGACTAGTCTCTGTGCAACTCCACTGGGACAAGCCCAATGTCCTTACAAAGAGTAAACAAAAGGAATCAGTATGTTTCTCACTTCATTTTAGCTCCAGTCATCCTGCACCACTTCAGAGATGGAGGAACCTGAATTGACTGAGTCTTAATCATGGTAAAATAAAGCCAGGAAAACCTCCTAACACCATTCCACCCCCACGCACCACCACAGTACTGAAAAACTTCAAGAAATTTTTGAAGCTGAATCCAAAATTACTGTAATATTAATGTAATTGCCTCTACACCTCTCCCCTTCCTATTTTTTTTTTCCCCTACAGAAAGAATGTACCTACAGACTGGGTAACTCTATGCATTTGTTCCAGGAACTGAGAACTGTGAGATTTCCATGCCCCACTGCATTTTAAAACACATAGGAGAGTTAAATACTATTCTGGGACTCTCCTGCATGTATACAGCCTCCAGAATCTCTGTGTCATGAAATCCTTTAGTATGAGCCAAAAAACCCCTTCTGACTTTCACATGAATCACTCTATTACCTCCCAGTGACACTGACCATTCATTTGATTCCAGCCAGACCCTCATTCCTGTTTCTCCTGGGGGAGCAACAAAACTTTTGAATTGTCCTGTAACTTTGCCAGAAATGACAAGTGAAGAAGTGACATACGCAGACCTGAGGTTCATGAAACTGGAAAAATCCCCGGACCAGAGGTTCCAGACTTCCAGAGTGAAAGGTAGTGGTGGTGTTGGGGGGCAGTTCTCTCCAAGGCAGACTCTCACACTGGAAAACATTTTTTTATGTGACACTCGAAGATGTCACCTGCATAGTGCATCTCAGCTTCTAGGAACCCTTTGGACTCAAATCTTCAAAGAAACTGTAGGGACAGAAGAAGAGCAGGAGATCTTTTAAAATGGAAGGTTGAAGAATGTAAAAAAAACCAAACCTATTTAGATTTGAGAGGAGAGATAATTAAGGTTGTAGGATGAAGTTAGGTAAACATAAACATGTTCCTGTTAGACATTAAGTGTTAGCTCCTGGAAGTTAAGGAAGTAATCTGCCTAAGGGATCCTGCAAAAGTCTTTCAGCTTTACTTGTTTAAATCTGACTACTGAATGAAAGTAAACACTGGGGAAAAATACAGCTTCTCTCAAAGGAGGGAATAGATGGACAAATACCCTTTTGTACTTATAAAAATAATGCTACGTTGCTTCACAGAGGAAGGGATGACTGTGACTGATCACAAATCTATTATGCTATGCATTAATGCTTTAGAATCACTCTGTATGAGAGGCAGTAGCAGCAAAACGAAGAGGTATTATGCTCCAACCTGGAAATGTCTGGAGATGAATTTGATAGGACAATTAACCTTATTGACTAGCCAGTGATTGTCTCATTCTCACTTTTTAAGAGGTCCTTGAGCTTTTTTCTTGGACACAGAAGCTGGTCTCTGGATAGCCTTGTAGGGTTTTTTTCTGCTGTTTGGTTAAAGGGTTAGGCAATAAAAGGAATAAGAAGCAGCAATAGCACTGGCCGGTATGCCAGTTATTTCTGTTGGTGACTTCAACATAATATTAGTATTCCCACAGAAGTTTTATGCTGGAGCCTAGTAAAGTACACAGAAGTCATAAACTGGAATCAATCCTTTGTGTTGTGGAACTCTGTAAATTCACACAGGTGTTTACATTTTCCCACACTGCAAGAATGGATATGTGTATTTCCAGGTAAGATACTGTTTCTGTGAAACTGTTATATGGTCTTTTTCACAGCTGCATGCCCTAATTTCAGATTATTTTGCAGGGGTCTTGCTTTCATTGGTGACTGTCTGAGGTTGTTTTCTGAAAAGGTGAATTCATTCCTGATATGGGCAGGTTAGGCACTCAAAAGTAAAAATACCCCAGTACCCGGCTGCATAGGAAATTTTCATTCACGTTGTAAGCCCAAAGCCATCCTTGATGTTCTTTACTCACCTGTGAAATTCTTTGCTGTTCAGAATTACTTGTCCAATTTGTTTTCTCTTAAAAGTTCCTGGCCAAGATGGTCTCCATAGCTTACTCATGTGCAGACCCAGCTTCTAAGGAGGGCTGGCTATGGCCAGATGATGGGACAACTTTCATAATGTAATAGCATATACCACTCTGAAACTCAGCGATTCACTGGGCAAACAACCAGCCGTGTAATCTTATGCAAGGCAGGAGCTACAGATACAAAAATGAGAGGTTCCTGTTCTTGCTGCTTTTCTTCTTTTTGTCTATCCCAGATTCCTCGAGTCTGTCTTCCTGTTGGCGATTGGCTACAGTGGTGCTTGGAATCTTCTGCCTGACTTCAGTGGTAGCTGCAGGAGTCTTGGCTGCCAGGTGTAAGTATGGTCATAGAAGGGGGGTTCAGTATCAATATATATGTATAAATTTAATATATATGTATACATATATATATATAAAAATTTCACTTAGGAAAAGGATCAGCCTAGGGGGTTAATGATGCAAAAAGCGTCCCTTGTTGGAAGAGTTTCTCCACTCAGGAGATCCTCCAGACTCTGTAATTAGGATATAGTGTCTTACTCAAAGGCAAGCACAAACTGCATGTAGGTCAAATATATTCTGTCCTGGGGAGGTCTGTGTGCCTTTGGTGAGTTTATTCAGGTTACATTGTATAGTTTTAGGTGTAATATTAATGCAAAAATTTCATTCTTGTTTTGTTGTGATTCAAGTCACCTTGGTCTGCCACCTTGAGCATGAAAGGGATGAAAACTTCACCCTGCAAAAGGCAATTATGGAAAGCCTCAACCAGCAGCTGGAGCTCCTCCAGGCTCAGAATTTGAACTTGACAGAGACTGTAAAGCAACTTGCCACCTCCAGAGGTACATAGTGGTGGGAAGATGGTGGTTCCATGACATTATGGCAGCCACAGATTGATTTTTTTCTATCAGCCATATTGGAAGGGTTTTCCATAAAATTATCCTGAATTGTTTTATTAAAAAAAAATATTTCAACAGAGTCAATCAGAAGGATACATTTCCATTTTGATAATTTTTAAAGAATCAATATTTTTGAAGTGTGTTTATTGACTTTTTTGTAATGGTGTTGTTTTATAACTTAAACCAAACACTTATTCAGAAAATGCCATGACAATGGCACTTTCTAAAAGGATACTTCCATTCTGTATTTCACTGCAGTTTCAGTGAATTATGGTAAAAAAGAATGATGGAAAATTCCTGCTGACTTTAATTGCCTGAGCTGATTTGAAAAAACTTTTTCTTTCTACCAAATGGGATTGTAATCACTGGCTTTTAACAGTTCACAGGCTATATGATGAGGGTATTTTCTTTTCCTTTTAGGAAACAGTGGTGTGAAACTTTAATTATAGGGGAGCTGAATATGCTAGATTATTATACAGTGGAGAGAAGAGAATCATAATAAATAAATGTCATGTGAGAGAGTGGCATTTGAATTTAACACAAACCAGGAGCTATTTGTAAGAGTCAAGTGCACTGTGCTGTGCACACTGTGCACCTGTATCACCTCTGCAGGTGACATATTGTCACCTAGCATCAAGCCCAGGTAGTCCTAGTTGGCATTGGTTTGTTACAATATAAAATGGTCATGTGAATGATAAAGCAATGAATATGATTTGCCCAGTCGTATCAGTTGGGGCCAAGTTCCCAGAAATCTCATAAATATTTTATCTGATAGATCTTTTTGCTACTTATTTCAGTTTCCAACTAGAAACTGAGTTGTCTATATGGTGCAAGAAGGAAACAAAAATCCAACATTTCTGACTTCAGTATTACTCAGGGTCCTAACAGACAGCTAAGAGAATAATCTGAAAGATAAGAGTCAAAGTGCATCTATCAGAAAAGTATTTTCTTTATCAGAAATGGGCTAATTATCTCTCACTTTGGCCAGCTGTCACTATCCAATCTCTGCTCACTGAATCCACAGCAAGTATGAAATGCTAACAGAAAAGTTAAACTATAAATTGTATTGTAAAGCATGTAGCAGGGAAGAGCTGGCCCTGATATTGACCAGAATTTAAAAGTAAGTTACACAGGATAGAGATGTGGCCATATCACTGAAAATCTAGGTTTCCTTTTATGTTCATCTAGATCCTTGTCTCTTAACATGGCTCAGCCTTCCAAAATTTCTTCTATTTGTGTTTCACTTCCACTCTCCACATTTGCCGATCAGATTTTAAAAATCTATATAATTTGTTTTTCTGATATTTGTTTATAAATGTTTTTACTGTTTTTCTGGCAACTGGGTTCATTAATTCTTCAATGAAGATGTGAATTGAGTTGCAGAATGAAGGAGGAATTGTCACGCCTCTATGATAGAGACCGTGTGCACTGCACTAGTGATCTTGTAGGGATCCTCTAGAACACTACAGACTGTCCTCACTGACAAACCTCACCAGGTGCTCTTTTGTTTTCAAGGGCAGAAATGTATTCCTTGTCCTGACAGCTGGCTACAGTACGGGGAAAACTGCTACCACTTTTCAAAGGAATGGAAAACTTGGCAAGAGAGCAAGGCTCAGTGCTCTGCCCTGGAGTCCAGACTTCTTAAGATAGAGAGTAAGGAAGAGCTGGTAAAGATTACTTTTTCTCTCTCCAGTTATATATATATGTTGCATTTTACTGTGTTCTGAAGAGCCATGTTGTTCTTCCACTGTTGCTGTGGCATGCTTGTGCTAGACCAAGTGGCAAAAACTGTCCCTGCCCCTTTGGAGCCCCTCTAACTGTACTGTGGCTGCACCCTCCATGGTGCATCTTTACTGACTTCAGAAGAGTTATCTGAGACACACCAGCCTAGATCTCATCTAGATCTTCATCCCACCTCAGGGTAAATATAACTGAGCTAGCACAGGTTGGAAACACTTTTGTTGTCTTGCCAGAGAAAACTATTTAGCAGACATCAGAAGCCTTGCCTTCAGTTTCTTTCTATCCACAAGTATTCCCTGTCTCCTTCTCCCACATGAACAGAAGAGGACACATACCTTTTCTGACTCTTAAATTCTAGATGAAGCAGCACATAAAGCACAGCCAGAAAATCTCTTTGTAGTGAAGGAATTTCAACCCAAACCCATAATGGCTATGGGGCTATGCCTTGAACTCTGAGGTTTTATTGTCCATATTTTTAATTTCCTGCATACAATGATTACAAATGATGGAAAGGCTTTTTCCTGCCTGATTTATGAAACCAGAGAGTTGGAAGAAAGTCATTATCCTATCCTCCTTCCAAACTGACCCTGCTATCTCAGCTCTGGCATTGCTCTCACCTACACCTCTGCTCTGCTCTGCAGGTCTTTTTGCAGATTTGCTTTTCCCGTTCATGCATATGTTACTCACAGAGGCACATCCAGCCTTCCTGACCTGCTCAGCCTTGGCCAGACCTGGGGCCACAACTGGAGCTGGAGGAGCTTCCAGCAGCTTCTCACAGCGGTCTCACCTGTGGCTTCTCTGCTTCCAAAACCCTATAGCACTGACCCAAACCAACCCACTACCCAGCAAATGTGCAGGCTTCAGTTTTCTCAGCTGTTTTAGCTGAGAGCTACTGACAGCTCTCAGCAGATTCATTTTACAGCTCTCCAAACTGGCACCGACTGCCAGGAGTAAGAGGCACTGCCCAGGTTCACGTGTGAAATAAAATCTGTTAGACACAGGTGTGAGCAGTTCAGTTTCATTTGCCTCTCTCCAGACTGAAGGCCATTAGAACTGAGACATGGATGTGATTCACAGGCTTTGCATTTATTTCCACACAGGCCTTCACAATGCAGTCAGTAGAGTTTTACAGTTCTTACTCTTTCTGGATTGGGCTGTCTCGCAATGGAACTGAGGGTCCCTGGCTCTGGGAGGATGGATCTTCTTTCTCTCCTGATCTGTAAGTTGCTGCAAAAATGGGAGCAGGCCACATATTTTTTAAGATCCAGAAGTACCAACCTATAACTGCCCCCCAGTAATAGCCAATCCACCTACCTGCTTGCCAGCAGTCAGGTTACCCATCACTCACTCTCTTATCAACCTGGGTAATCCTCCAGTTGGAGAGGTTGTATGCTATCGTGGGTCAAACAGATAGCAGCAATTGGGAATTATGGTATCAGCCTGACTTCTTCCATGGCATGCATAATACCTCTACTATTTTTTTCACAGGTTTCAGTTCCAAAGAGTCAGCACCTCTCCTTTCCTGGATTGTGTGTGGCTTCAAGGTGCAAATATAGACACTGCACGGTGTGGCGAGTACAAATTTTACATTTGTGAGAAAGTGGTGGATCCTCTGGTGGCTGAGCAAGTGAGCTACTTGGACACGGATTAGTGTGCAGAGCTCTCCTGGGATACACCATTGTGGGGGCAAGTTCTGGCCAACGGTTTGTGACAGGGAAAGCAAGTCCAAGCTAAGGTTAATGTAATATCAGGGATAATATAAGCTGAACTTGCACTCTGATGCATCAGCCAGATTCCTTCTTGGGCTTTTTCTTCAAAAACTTCATTCCCTCTTTCTTCTCTCAGCCCTTCTATTCTTGTGTAACCATGTCTATCCACTTATTATAAATTCTTTTCTAAATGAAACAAAATTAAGTTTATGATTGCAGAACTCTATTTTAAAGGTTCACAGCTGTTTTCCAGAAACAAGAATCAATGGCCATTTGTAAAAGCAACACATCATGTTTTCAAAATTCACCCACTGAATACTCACAGATGTGAGTTCTCAGTTTACAATCAATTTCCAGGTATTTAATTGAATTTCACCCACCACCTGTGGATAACTAGAAAGTGCAAATAGAATCAGACCTTGAACTGAAAGATGAAAATATTCATAGTTCTTCTGGTTAAAGGGAGAAGTTTTCAAAGGGGATTGTGTGCCCCATGGTGTCAAAAACCACATACATATTTGTTGAGGAAAGTCATCAATATCTAATGCCAGGAATGTCAGTCCAGCTGCTAGTGGATTGTTCTGCTGCATCAGGCATTAGGGGAGAAGGTGCATTCCTCTAAGACATCTGTCTTGATAATTATCCACATCACGTCTGAGTCAAGTCTTTGATTTCTAGGATCCATTTTCCATTCTGTTGCAGAATTTTGCACCTGGAATAAATCATTCTGCTAGTTAACTTTTCTGTAGTTTGTCTGTTTAGTAAGTCACTGTGCACAGTAGACTCAACAACCACCAAATACAGGGCCTTTGGTGATGCAAAGGCTCTCACTTCTCTGCTGTTTAGGCAGCTGTTCAAAGAGAAGACTGCCTCAGGGACAGCATCTCTCTTCTACAACACTAGCAAAAATGAGACATCTTTGAAATCTCTCAGGAACAGTCAAGTTTATCTTCAGAAATTAATTTCTGTGTATTTTGTACTAATTTGAGCCATTCAGTAAAAATTGGATTGTAAGCTGGGGAAGGTGGAGGTATTCAGGTGAGCCTCTAATTATGTTTGTTTCAAACACAAAGCTCTGCAGCAGAAATCTGCAGTAGCAACAGCCAACAAGTACACTGTATTCCTTACTAAAAGAGTATTTAGCAGTATAGCAATTATCTTTATTATGGATATGAAGGAGAAATTTAGAAGATCTGGGACAACAGAGAATGTCCTGTCACACAGATATCTTGTAGTCTGGAACTGCTGCATTTTTTAAGTCTAAGAACAGGGCCTCAGCAGCTGTGGAGATACTACATGGGATCCCAGCACAGGGGATACAGGGGATGTGGGTACAATGGAAATGATGGGAGGAATAACCTATACAAACCAGTTGTTCTAACTCATGCAGGGCATGTTAGGAGGCTCCATCTAATAATCCTTGATAATACAAGAAGTTCTTAAAGATCACACCATGAGAAAATGGGAGAACCCTCACTGAGAGGAGGATGTGGTGGAGAAAAGTGTTGCATGTGAAAGCCACTGGTACTATGAAACTATTACTATTACAAAATGCTGCAGAAAATGAAGGAAGGAAATGCGGAATGAAAGTCTGCTGTTCTGTACTGCATTTGGGAGGAGAATCCAATTACCTGTCTTGTCCCACTGGAACAGTTCCCCATTCCTGTCTGCTGAATATTCACAAGTTCAGGAACTTACAAAACAAGGGATAAGCCTATGGTTCTCATTACTGTCTGTATTTTTTCATTTTATACCACATTTTCATGCCTCAGTGACTTGTAATTATAATGGCTACACAATGAGCCAACTTGCACACAATAGAAAATCATGTGGCATTCAGTAATTGACTTGAGATGTGCAAGGTACAACCTGTTAAATTGTTTGTTTAATACCTAACCATGAAATTCCTTGTTATTAGTTAAATTAGTTCCTGTATTTTGCCTTTAACCAAGACAAAAAAATTAGCTTTATTTGTAAGATGACAACTTACAGTACAATAATTATTTCAGCAGATCTTGTATTTGTTGTTATATGAGGTTAAAATGATCAGAACTGTAAAGCAATTCAAAACTGAGAAGTTTCATGCACATATTTTCTTCATGCTGCGCTTCTTCACTGCCACCCTGCACACTTTGGGCCTTCTTCTAAATCCTTCTTAAGTCTCTTTGATATGTCATCATCAGAAATCTTTCCCAGTTTGCTTGGGGTCTGTTAAGCTGGTTGGCTAACAGGAGCCTGTTCTGTGCTGCTGAGTAAAGAGAATATTCTCCATAAGCAATGAGTTAGAGAAACTGTGCTTCCCATTAGCTTTAGATGTTGTGCTAGCCATTTCACTTTGTACAGCTTCCTGTGAAGTCTGGTTCTTCAAAATTACCACAACTTAGATGTTAATTTTTATTAAAAGCTATGTCATCTTTGCTGTCATTTGGCTGCAGAAGGCACTGAAACCTGAAAAAGTTGAAAAGATTCCATTCAATCATATCTTTAGTTGAATGAACAAAATAATTTCAAATCATACAATGCTCATAGGCAAATCTTCAGGTTTTGTTGCACACTGAAATACACAAAGAGTGATTTCTTTTCTTATAGCCACCACTAAATTAGAAATTAGTTGCTGTTTGTCGTTGCCGTACAATTTTGTTAGCACACCCAGTTCTGTATTCTTAATGTTATGTTGTTCACAGTAATAAAAAAAATCGTGACTCTATAATCAGCCTTTTCAGTTTAATGTAATTCCATTAAAATTAGAGCACAGTCCTTGTACCCATGCCATATTGTTACAAAAAAGTCTTCAGCTTGCAGGCCACTCTCAGTGCTTCTTGGCAAATCATTTCCCTAGTGTTCCCAACATGAGTTTCCATCTCAACAGATCTACCAAAGTCATTAACATTTTTCTTAGTGTTTAGATATCTTAAAAGCACAATGATTTAGTGAATATATCCCAGTAAATGCAAGTGCATATTGGGTGCTTTGAGTGAAATCTTTTAAGTTTTCTAAGGTTTTCACTTTTGTTTAAAGTAAGTGTGCTTGTACTAGATTTAAAATCAATGCCAAAGCCATGAAATCTGGTCAAGAGGTACTTTTTTCTTTGCACTTGGAGTTCTGCAGACAGGGTCAGGATTTTGGGAATCTGCATTTAAACCTATACATACAAGCCTTTGTAGTCTAATCTTTTGCCCTCTCTCCAGTCTTCAATTCTTTTTCCACCACCATCTCATCCCTAACCCTTCTGGGTAAAAGAACTTGGTTTAAGGCTAAAAAAAAGAAATAAAAAGGAAATGTTACTCATCCTCCAGTACTCTGGTTGAAGTCATGGGTATATTTCTCCTTTTGCTAAATTAAGATTCCACTCATGTAAATTTAGCAAAAAACCCTTGTGATTTTACATTTGAAAACTAAAATGGAGAGCTTGTCTAAAAGCTTCCAGAGAAGCCTATTTCTATTCCTGCTTCAGAAATTCAGTGAGTAGTTTGTGAACACACGTGTGCCTGCTACCCTGAAAATTTACCTACCCTCCCTATTCCTTACCATTCTGGTGTTCTGCCAGGAAACTGAGCAGGAAGAAATGCTCATTTCTTCTATAGAAGGATTGTCCTTTTGTTCTGTTTTGAAAAAAAATAGTCAGAGTTGTGAAATATTCTTTGGCAGACCACGTAAGACCACAAGTCTGATTAAGCCATCAGAGGCAAAGCTGGGTATTTCCTCTCTTTTCAATGTTTCCTGTATTTTATTCCTCTCTTATTCTTTATTTTTATGGACTAAGCTTTTTCAGAAAAACATAGCCAGCAACAGTGGACACCTGAAACAAACAAACAGACTCAAGTGACATATGGAATTGGAGCACTCAGTTGGAACACACATAAATCATGAGATGCCCTTCTGGGTAAAACATTTCCTGGAGACAGAGAGCCAAATGACCATAATGAAGTTGTATTTGCTGCTAGTTATAGTGTCAAGTTATGCTGAAGGCTTGTCATAGCACAAATTGTGGTGCAAATAAATATTTAATAAGAACTGTGTAGCAGGAAGCCAGCACTTTGTAGGGAAAAGTAAATAATAAATTAAAGTCCGCTTGCTCATGTTATGATGGCAGAAGTCCCATTTACTTAAAGAATCTGCATTTAGAAACAGAATATTGCAATTCAAGAGAAGGTGGTGGTTTCCTTTGCTGTTTAAGTAGGACTGTATCACAAAGATCACAGATTCATAGACCAAGATGTGTCACTGTTGAATGTAATGGTTCTAGTTGCATCCCTGTGCAAAATGCATTTAGAAATATGCATCAAATTTCTAGTGGACATAATGTATTAAGTGACACAAAAATACATCGAAATATCTTCTTTTATTTGTCCACTCAACTAAATTTTCCATCATGAAGTAAAGATATCAGTCACCTTCAAACTTGGAACAATAACAAGAGGATTTTTGTAATCAGTGTCCCTACTAGTTAAGTAGCAAACACTATTAAATTGAGTGTCTCATTGGAACATGTCCACATTAGTATCACGCAGATTTTATTCACGTCTAAAATTTGAGCTCTTGATAAAAATTCAGATTCAACCAAATGGTTAAGGTTGGAAGGGAATTCTCATCAGAGGGGCTGGAACACCCTGTGAAGACAGGCTCAGACGGCACTGTTCAGCATGTAGAAGAGAAGGCTCCATGGAGACCTTGTAGCCTTTCAGTATATAAAGGGAGCTTATAGGGAAGATGCAGAGAGACTTTACCAAGGTCAGTAGTGACAGGACAAGAGGCAATGATTTTAAATAAAAAGAAGCTAAATTTAGATTAGAAGTAAGAAATAAATTTTTAAGATGGAGGTGTGAGGCAGTGGAACAGGTTGGCCAGAGAAGGTGTGGTTGCTCCCTCCCTGGAAGTGCTCAAATTCAGGTTGGATGGCCTTTGAGCTACCTGATCTAGTCAAATATATCCCTGCTCAGGGCAGGGAGGGGGTTAGACTAGATGAACTTTAAAGGTCCTTTTCAACTCAACCAATCTGTGATTCTATAATTTTGGAGGTCATCTGCCTCATACCTCTGCTCAAGCAGGGCCCCAGATCACTTTTGAGCATTCCCATGAAGGGATATCCCACAACCTCTCTGCTTAAGCAGTGCCAGTATTTGGTCACTCTCACAGTAAAAAAGCGTTTCCTGATGCTCGGAGGGAATTCCTTCTGTTTCAGTTTATGCCCATTGCCTCTGCTCCTGTTACTGAGCACCACTGAAAAGAGCCTGGCTCCATCTGCTTTGTACCCTCCCTTCAGGTATTTTTATACATTAATACCCTCCAGACCTTCATTTTTTCCAGGCTGAACAGTCCTACCTCTCTCAACCTTTCCTCATAGGAGAGGTACTTCAGTACACGGCATTGTCCCTCTCCAGTTGCAAACATTGCACTTCTGTTTATTGAACTTAAAATAAGATCCCTGTCACCCCATGTCTCCAGCCTGTTGAGGGCTCTCTGAATGTCAGCACAATCCCTTGGTGTATCAGTCACTCCTCCCATTTCTGTGTCATCAGCAAACTCTGCTGTGTCATCCAGATCATTAGTGAAGATGTTGAACCAAGTCAGATCCAGTGTTTACCCCTGGGGTACACCACTAGAGACTCCCTGCCATTGATTACCACTCTCTGCATTGAGACAGTCAGACAGTTTTGAATCCACCTCACTGTCAGCTCATCCATCCCACACCTCAGCAGCTTCTCTATGAGCATCTTACAGGAGAAAGTGCTGAAAGTCTTTCTGAAGTCTAGGTAGACAATATTCACTGTTCTCTGCCTGCCTAAGAAGCCAATCATCTCATCCTAAAAGGTTAAAATGTTGGTCAAGTATGACTCCCCTCTGGTGAGTCCATGCTGGTTACTACCAATCCGTGTCTTGTCCTTCAGGTGCCTGGAAACGGTTTCCAGAATTAATTGCTCCAACAGTCCCTAGGAAGACTGAGGTAAGACTGGTTGGCCTGCAGTTCCTGAAAACAGGAGTGATAGTTGCTTTCCTTCAGTCCTTGGGCACTTCCATTATTTTTTTTTAGATCAATCAATGTAAAACCAAATGCCAGCTCCCTCACTACTGGTGGGCACATCCTATGAGGGCCCATGAGCAGCTTGTTTAAGTATTCTCTGACCTAATCCCCTCCTACCATGAATTCATTTTCTTTGCTGCAGGATTTTTCCAGGTCTCTGGGACCTGGGATTCCTGAAGGCTGATTT
This sequence comes from Florisuga fusca, assembly GCA_038090715.1. NCBI lineage: Eukaryota > Metazoa > Chordata > Aves > Apodiformes > Trochilidae > Florisuga > Florisuga fusca. The sequence goes on along the minus strand of JAAWXA010000004.1, from coordinate 55,863,962 downwards.
TAGTAGTGAAGACTAAGGCAAAAAAGATATTCAGTACCTCAGCCTTTCCCATGTCCTCCTGTGTTGCCAGGTTCTTGGTCTCACTCAGCAGTGGGCTCACATTTTCCCTTGTCTTTCTTTTGTCCCTCATGTACTTGTAGAAGCCCTGCTTGTTGTCTTTGACACCCCTCACCACATTTAGCTCCAGTATCCTGGCATCATCACTGCATATTCAATGTCTGTGTTTCTTCCATGTTACCTGTCCTTAATTCCACCCTCTGTGCTTCGTTTTCATAGAATCACAGAATGGTTTGGGTTGGAAGGGACCTTAAAGATCACCTAGTTCCAACCTCCCTGCCCTGGGCAGAAACACTTACCACTAAATCACGTTGCTCAAGGCCTCATCCAACCTGGCCTTGAACACTTCCAGGGAGGGGACATCTACAGATTCCTGAGGCAACATGTTCCAGTGCCTTACCACCCTCTTAGTAAAGAATTTCTTCCTAATATCTAATCTAAATCTCCCCTCTTCAAGCTTTAAACCGTTGCCCCTTGTACTCTCTCTAAACTCCCATGCAAAAAATCCTACCCCAGCTTTCTGGGGTAGGCCCCCTTCAGGTATTTTGAGATTTGCTAAAATCAGCTTTTTTGTCCCCATAAGCCTCCTGGGATTCTTGCCTGACTTCCTAGTTGTTGCGATAGACTGCTTTTGTGATAGGAGTATATAATTCTTGAATATTAACCATGTATCTCGGGCCCCTTTTCCCTCCAGGACCTGATCCCATGGGACTCTTCTGAACAGATCTTTGAAGAAGTCAAAGTTCTGCTGAATGCCAGGGTTGTGAGTTTGCTTTTACCTGCCTCCCTTGTTCAGGATCCTGAAGAAGATGCACTAGATACAGTTACTTAGATTTAGAAAGTCATCCATTCCAAAAGACAATTAACATGTAATACCAAAACCAGGTGGTACATTTTAGAAAGCCACATCAGCACGGTAGAGCTTTCTGAACAGGAACAAAACCACAAATAACTTGTCATTGATTTGTAGATATTTGCTACTGATGTTTCTTTTTATCTGCAAAGTCTTTCTGTCTCCTTTGCATTTTTGTGGTTGAGCAAATATAACTAGGACGAAGGGAAGGAGTCTCCTCTGAATTTGTATTGAACATTACTTTACACCCTTTCTTTGAAAAGTCTGACCATCAAAGTCTTCATACTCTTCCAGTTCTTTTTCTGGTAACAGTCTTTCTAGGACAATTGGACTTCTTCCTTCTCACAGATCCAGGTATCTTTCTCATAACAGTTCTCAGTGTAAAATCTTGACTTATGACAGAACAGGTATGCACAATTTTGCTTAGAAGAAAAATCAATCCTAAAAAACCAAAAAATCTTGAAAAAAACCATAAAACTCTTTTGGAAAATCATACTTTATTGCAAAATAATAGGAAATCTAGGGGTCACATCTACACTCATTCTATTATTTTGAAGAAAATTAATTGTTTAATCTGATTCAGCATATAACACCTTGTTTAACTCAGTGTAAGGCCTAACACATACATTTCAGGCTGTGTGAGCTGTACTTCTGCTTACTAGCATCCTTACGTTTTGCTTCAATCATCAAGCACTCCTTTAATCTTTGCAAGTTTTCATTATGTCTCTCAGGTGCCTTAGGACCTCTGAGACCTGAAGTTTATAAAGATACTCTTCATGATGACAAAAACCTGTGAGGATGCAACTTCATGATGCATGCTTCAATGTATAATGCAAACTCACTTTTTGTGACAGTGCTCATGTACAACTCTGATGCTACAGTGTTACGTATAGCATAGCAGATGAGAAAATGATGGATAAAGACTTCCAAATTTTAAATGCAGTTTAATCACGGTGCCATTGCAAACCATTTGGTAACCTAATAAAAGACTACAATAATGAAAAAAAAATTTCTTAGGAAGGAACTAATCATGTTGATCCTAAAGGAAGTTTTGTAAGCCTTTGAAAAAAACTAAAATTCTAAACATACTTCAGGTTGAAATAGGTTTTGTTCCTAAATGCTGATAAAACTTCTCTAAAGAAAGTGGGGAGAATTTTTAAATATTTCTTCCTCAACAGTGTTTAGGACCTGGGAAGACAGATACAAAGCTGAACAAATCAAGGCAGGGACAGAGTGAAGGACAGTTGATACCAGATAAGGTATCCTGCTAAAAGCAGAAAATAGGCTTAAGTCGATTTAAATCTGTAGGGGCTGATAGAGAGACTGTGTAATTGGAAACCTGTCATTTGAGATGCATGAGCCAGAGCTGACACCTGTGTCAGGGGATACAGGCATTCCCAAGAAAAGGTGCATGTCAAAAACAATGGCATCTTAGTCTTAAAACTTATGTCTTTAGTGTAATTGTTTGAAAGGATGTCTGGAAATAATGTGGTTCTACCTCCTGTTCAAAGCTGGGGCATCTTTGAACTCAGATGTAGTTACTCAAGGTCTTGTGTGGTCAAGTTCACTCAGACTCCAAGGAGACAAATCTCTCAATCCTCTCTGGATACCTGTTCCAGTGTTTGGCCACCCCCACTGTGAAAAACATTATCCTTGCGTCTAACTGGGCTTTCTCTTACTCCAGTTTTTGTTACTTCTGGTACTGCTCTAATCAGCCCTGGCAGACCATAAGTACGAATACAGGGACAAGACAGAGGGCTCCGAAGGAGCACTTGCTGATAAAGAGATTGTCCCATATCTGCCAATGTAGCTGTGCTTTTGGGCACCTTCTTGTAGTCTTTTAGTCCCTTTTACTGATTTAAAAGCATATCAGTGAAAGATGCTGTAATGGTTAATTATTTTAAGCTTCTGATTTGAAATACAAAGAACAAACATAGATGGAAGATCCAGGGACAGATGAACATCAATATGACAGCTACAGTAGACTGGCTGACCTTCACAGGGAAGGGGTATTTTCCTTTGTTTCTTTCTACACACAGTGTCTGTGAGCACTGATTGGCACCATATTATTTAGCATCTTGCTAACAGTGCCTATGAACACTGTCACCTATGGCAAATCTCACCCATCTCCAGGGTAGTGGCTGTGCTTGTTACAAGAATGATGGAGACCACTGGGAATGAAAGTGGATGCACTGTGTGCAGAGCCTGAATCTGAGAGTGTAGTGGAGGTTGTGAAGAAGCACTGTGGAGCTGAGGTGCTTGGTTTAACTCTTTTATTTCTGAACTTGCCTTTTTGACATCCATGACCCCTGCTTTTTTCTATCCAGCAGCTGACATTTAGGCTTCTCCCATTTCACAGCCTTGGTTATCTCACAGTAGAAGGGGAAATGTGAAGCTGTCATGACCCTCCTTCAAAACAGCACAGTAGGGCTTATTCCTACAATGCACCACTTTATTCACTTCCCCCCTCTTTTCTTCAGTGTCCTTGTTCTGTTTGAAGAGATGCTGAAACCAACAGATCCAACAACTTCTCTTTAGTTGCCACATCTTTCAAAGTTTATGATGTCAGGACCTACCAAGTGCTTTACTCTCCCACTTAGTACACAGTACTAGGTTTTATTTTCCATGCAAGATGCATATCAAATTAATTGCTTCTCTGAACTTCCCAGTGCAATGGAAGGATTGTGGACCTCCTTTATCCTCAAAAATAGTAGACATACCTGAACAGCTCGTGTCTAGGGCTTCCCTCCATCGTAGTCAGGAGAACTTCCCTCTGAGATAGAGGACAGACTGGATGAAATAATGGATTAACTTCAATTTAAAATAATAAATTACACATCATTGTAACAGAGGAAAAGGCCTTCCCAAGTTGCTACAGGTTGAGATAAGATGGAATTTATTGTATGAAGATATAGAAATAGGTGTAAAGATCATCTAGCCACAGAAATGAAATAAATGTAACCTGCAATGTATCACCATTGACCTGACCTTCCTGCAGCTGTAATGAATGCTCCTTAAAAGCCACACACCAGACAGTCAGCAAGAAACACAGAGGTTAGCACTCGATTTTACAAAGCAGCCATCAAAGATGTATAGCAGATTAGTAGAAAAACAAACCAAACAAACCAAACCAAAACAAAGAGTTTATCAACTAAAAGGAGTAAAATTTATGATGCCTGGTGTGAATTACTTATTTCAAGTTGAATGGGTTGAAACAGATGAAACATCGTACCTTAATTGCATTGTACCTTGCACTTCCTACTGCAATAGTAGGGAATTCTGGATAGTTCAATTGGCACTTGGGCACATAAATTAGGACTTCATTGTACTGAGTATAGTGAATTTATTCAGTTTGCAAGCATTTTTCAGCACATTAGGAAAATGAGTTCATTTTTTAATCAAGGAACTGATCTGGCAATAATTTCCAAGGAAATATTGGACATTATATACATATTTTTTTCCATTTATTTGAAGGAAAATCTCCAAATACTAAGGCATATGCACATAGATGCAAGGTAAATATATACAAGTAATATATGCTTACGTAATAAAAAGCAGATGCTCACATACCAAGCTTCAAAGAACTCATGCAATGAAACTCCAACTGGAAAAGTGGGGGCTTTATTTTCTTTTAAGAAGTATAAAAAGTGCTTTAATAACCAACAATGCATAATATGTAACTTGGGCTCTAGAGATCCCGAGCAGTGTGGATATAATACAGTTTGAGTACTGATTGTGTGTAGCTCTGCATGGAGCATGTAAATTTTATCCTCTCTACTATTTGCATAGCAATTCATGTTATGGTAGCACTTAAGTTATCCATGTAATATTTGAATACAACCAGAGCATTTGACTCTGCTTTCCGGAGATTGCTTCCAGAGATTCCCTGTAGTCTTTTTTAAAAATGTCCTTTTGTTTCTGTAAATATTAATGCATATGCAAGAAGAATTTTATAGATGAATAGAGATTTGTGTTCTTTCTGTAGCCCTATATCTCAAACAGGGAACCACCTGAAAGAAAATAATTAGAAAAGAAGGCATGCCAAACTGCTCCAGAAGATGGTTATGGGTTGACACTAATTAGTGTGTGCAGTAAGGATGTATTACAAGGGTGTAGTTGGATGGATTTATGACTGGCAAGTGTTAGTGCAAAATGCTGATTAAAGCTCAAGAAATATAGAGATCTGCAAGGATATGTTGTTGTCAGCCTAGACAGTCATGCAAATGTCATTGCTTGACTGTAGCCAGTTTTTTCAAGTAGCTTCCCAGGCATATAGGTTTTAGCTTTGTAGGGTTTTTTTTTTCTCTTCCATTTGTGACTGTGGCAGGGAAAATGCAGGCAAAGTGAAAGATTCAGTCTCTAGTGACCTGTCCATTTGAATCACCAGTTTAAGAAAACCACACGATGAACAAACAAAAATAAAAATGTATTTTAAAATTCCAGTTGATAAAGCTGGTATCTCACAATGGCAGATCCCATATCCCTTCTTCCAATGCTTCCTCAGGTAAGATGAAAAGCTACTTTCTCACAGATCCAGAATTGCTTTGTCGAACAGGAGTAGCTGGCATAAATAATCTGTCCATATACAGAGGCACAGAAGAAGTTGTCATATAATAAAACCCTAGAAAATTAAAAGTTTCAGCTTAACGATGTTCTGGTGACAGCACGTGATCTATATGTGGACTATTTGTCATAAATCATACTGATTTGCCACTGGAATGTAGACTTATTTCCCCCTTGGAGGGGGGAAATCCCAAGTGGTCCGTTCGAGTTTGGTGCATGTAACTGAGCTATAGTGTGCCACCCCATGTACTGTATACAGGGCATGAATTTGGAGCTTTATAGCAGATACTGTGGTCTCCATGCTCCTTTGTCATTGCACATGTGACAAAAATGGGGAAGTAAGAGGAAGCTCAAATGTAATATAATTTCCTGGGGCCCATCAGAAACAACAACACTAGCCCTAAGATATGAAGGCTTACCAGTTTGTTTCTTCTTTTGAAAAAGCTGTACCATCCTCCCAGTACCAACCCCTCCTTTCAGATACGTACGATAATCCAACCCAGTAAAAATGTGAATCCTTTGGCAGAGAAACCTGTAGGAATGGGAGAATCACCACAATAACATTTTTTTTAAAAGTCCCAAGTTCCTGTAACTTCCAGTTGTGAAAGTTCTGAAGCCAGAGGCAAGAGCTATTTCAAAAGGAGACCAGCATGTTGTCTATGTTTGCTCTCCATGAGGCATTGCTGACTTGTTCTAATTATAGGATCATTCAGATACTGTTGTTTATTGTGTTGCCACAAGACCTGTGACACAAGATCTGTAAAAATACTCTTTCTTTAAAAGAAAAAAAGCACCCAACAAACCAAACAAACCACAAAATCCAGCTTTAACTGGTCTGCCTTCAGGTATCTACACCGCCTTTCGGTATCTGCAGTTTAGGAATGGATATGGGAACATGTGTTGAGACCAAATTAGTCAGCAAAGATGTGGCCAACAGTTCCAGTGGAGCCTGAGAAGTGATTCCCCTTACCCAGTGGGATTGCCACTGAATTGGTCACATCTTGCACTGCTGTAATGGGCTCTGAGGAAGGAGGTCTGAAGATGCAGACTGTTTACACTGTAGGTACCTGAGAATAGGTGAGATGAATCCCAGCCTAGAGGGCAGAGCTTGTTGCATAAATCCAGGCCTCTAGCATCTTTAGAGATTTCCCAGCCTGCTTGAGGTCTTCACATATGGCAGACAGAACTTACTGGAGAACTTTGCCTTTCTGAGTCATCATTTGGAGGTCAAAAAGAAAACCCAGGGGCACCTCAGACTGCCCTAGAAGCCTATGCTTAGATTTCTGCATAGTTTTTCTGCAGCAATAGATTATCTAGAGGTTCTAAAGAGGCTTAGAGGTTCTCCAGCATCTTATCCTGTTCAGGTCCTCCAGATACTCTACTGCTGCTTAGTAGCATATTCAGGGACTCATCCAAAATCTAAAATCCACAGCTGGGTTAAACTGGTCTGGCCTCAGCGTGGCTTTGGCTGCATAAGCAAGAACCCAGACATCTGGAATCAAACTATCCACGGATTTATACAGCATATCAAAAGCAACTCTTGCATCCAGCTTTGAAGGTGTGGTGTTTTGAAGGTGTTCTTCCAATACTGTGAACCAGGATTATGACTTTAGGATGCTGATAAACTCAGTAATAAACCATTTATCTACTTTCTATTTTCATGGAATCAGATTTCTCAGGGTTGGAAGGGACCTTTAAGATCATCTACTTCCAACCCCCCTGCCATGGGCAGGGACACATCCCACTAGATCAGGTTGCTCAGAGCCCTGTCCAGCCTGGCCTTAAAAACTTCCAGTGATGGGGCTTCCACCACCTCCCTGGGCAACCTCTTCCAGTGTCTCACCACCCTCATGGTGAAGATATGTGACAAGAGAAAATATGTTTTTGAAAGAAAATCACAGATTTTTCATTAGTCAGAACTCCCTCTCCCCAAAATTGGAAAGACTAATTAAATTTACTAATTTCTTAAACCTTATTCAGTCACATTAATATAATTCTCTGCTGTCTCACCTTTATGCCATGATTAACACCACTCTGTGAGGTCTTAACTAAAGGTCAGAAAATAACTTTTTATAGTCACTTTGCAGTGCAGCATGCAATGGCAGTACCATGGTGAATGGTTCACTCCCTAGATTTCACACATATGGGCATTTGATGCTGTGAGCCCTCAGTAGCAAAACTTGTGGAAAGAGATAATGAAAACATGCATTCTGATTGCTGGGTCTGTACTACTACTGATAATACATGCTTTGTTGTCTCTGTGGAAACCGAAGCTAATTGAGGTATTTTATACAATGTCTGATTCTATTTCTCAGAATCCATAATTTCAGTATTTCTCACAGCAACCGATTTAAAAAGTGTTGCATGTCATGACAATCTGGTGATTTGCAAGAAGGCTACTTAACCCATGAAAATGAAATACATGCACTGTAATCAACCAGACTTTCTTCTGGTTGATTCTGGTTGATCCAGCAATCTGCAAGATTGCTGGAAATTAAAACATGTGACATAAAGAAATACATGATATCAAGACTGTACCATCTTTGCTGTGTCTTTTAGTACAAGAAGTGAGGAATTTCTTGAGGAACAGAACTCCTGGCTTTGCTTCCATGTTTTCTTCTCCTTTGAAATGTAGAAGCATCTGTCAGCTCCAGCGTTCTGCCAGCTTGCTGGGCAGAGAGCACATTCGGTTTCTAGAAATCGGAGAGAGTATTATGCAGACATGGGAGGAATGGAGGGGTTTTAGCTACTGACGTGACTTGGAAAAGAAGACTAAGGGTAGCCATGAATCAGATGAGCTCTTGAGAAGTGACTGACAAGTTGTTTTGCATTCTAGTGTTCACAAATGCATATCTCAAATACTAGCACAGTCAAAACCAGACACTAACAGATCAGATCTTTTCCTTGTGATTTTATAGTCTCCCAGTCAATGAACTGATTAGTATTTACATAAATAACACATTTACCATTTTTCTCCTTCCCTTCAAAACACAGTGCTCCCCTCATTTCTTGCAGCTTCTTTCCTTCCTCAGGATCCTTGGAAACCTGAAAAACTGAAGGGCATGAAAATGCTTATCAGAGATTTTTTTTAAAATTATTTAATTGTAACTATAATGAAGATGCTTATCAGAGACTGTATTTAAAATTCTTTTTATTTAACTGTAGCTGTAATTCATAGCTTTAGGCTTTTTTTTTTTTTTTGTCTACTTGATTTGCATTTCCACCATTGTGTGCACATGATCCTCATTTTCTTCACCAAGAGGAAAGGCTGAGGGACCTGGGTCTCTTCAGCTTGGAGAAGAGAAGAATGAGGTGGTGTTAGGGCTAAAGTTATAGTTATTTTTAGGACTAGGGTTAAGGGTAGATTTAGATGTCAGGTTTATTCTTAGGAGTTGGGATTGGATTAGGGTTAGAGATTATCTTTAATGTTAAGGTAGGGCTGGTATGGTTAGAGTGAGGGGGTTAGGGTTAGTATTTAGTTTTAGGGTTTGGTTTGAGGTTACAGTTTAGGTGATTTCTTTAGGCCTAAGATTTAGGTAATAATTTAGGGTTTGGGTTAGGTTTAGCTTAATGTTAAGGTGGACATTAGGATTTAGTCTTATGATTATGTTAGGGGTAGTGTAACTCAGTTTTATGATAACTATAAATATAGATACAAGTGTTCATAAGTGATCTCTGCTGATGCTTGATGACAGGGGGACTACTGTGGGTTAAAGTGCAGGGTTTAGAGTTAGGTTCAGTCAGTAGTTAGGGTTAAGCTCAAGACTTCCATTAGGGTTAGTGGAACCATTAGCAGTTCAGGACACCACAGTACTTACAGAGGGCCAGCAGGGCTACCAACCCCATCAGCAGCACCAGGCACAATCCAAGGAAGGTAAAGGCCACTGGCCGCCATATAGAAGATGAGGCAGAGGCTCCTGGAACAAACAGAAAATACATTCATTAACAGAAAGAGCAATTCTCCTCACCACACAGTGGTATTATCACCTCTCTGACATTGCCAGTTCAGCTTTCCTGTCTGCCGAGGATTTTTTTTTCTTGATGTGTTTTTGCTATCACTGTTCTGCATTTCCTGCAGTCAGTTTGCGAAATATCTATCCACTGATTATGTTTATTAGCTGAGGCTCTAGTGTTTTAGAATAAAACTTCTTCTCATGAAATAGGAAAATGCGTTAGATTTTGCAGTTCCCAGGTATTGGAAATAATAATAAAATCTCTAAGACTTCTCCACTTAAAAGAGAAAAATGACCACCTAGCTTTGGAAAATTATTTATGGAACTCGTGATTGGGGTTTTCTAAATTATTGCAATGTTTGAATGTTAATTTGTGCATTTTTCTTCAACCTCTTTCACTAAATTTCCACTGTGTTTCACTGTCTAATCAGGAATATAGTTCCCCAGAATTTTATAGTTGATTATCCCTCACTTAAAGTATTTTCTGTTATATATATGTTCATATATATATATGCTCATATATATATATATATGTTCATTTTTCCTTTCTGAGGATCAATGCTCTGCAATTTTCTGTAATACACTTTCATATCTATTTAGAGTGTTCAGGTTAATTTAAAATTACAGACGTCAAGTCCAGTACATCAGAAAAAGCACCTCTAGGGGACAAACCTTTTATTAGGTGAGAAAAATGACCCTCCAGAGGTGACTAGAATTCCAGATAGACTTGGAAACTAAAACTTACACAGCAAACATTAAGGGAGATGTCCCTAACCCTCATTAGTTAAGGTAATTTGAAGAGACTGCAGACGACACCACATTGGGTAGATGGAGTCTCCTTTCATTTCCTAGAACTTAAAACTCCTAGGAATGAGCTGTAAGTGCAACAGTGTTTGGGCCCACTGCTGTTTACTATGCTCAGAAGCATATGATCTGGGTGGTGGAATCAAGTTTACCCTCATGTGGCTTGGTAATGATGCCAAACTGAGTGGTGTGGTAGACACTTAGGGAAGGAAGAGCCACCCTGCAGAATGACCTGGACAGGCTAACAAGACCTTTATGAAGTTAAACAAGAACAAGTCTTGCAAATGGGCAAAAATAATCCAGGAGTGCAGCGCAGACTGTGATCTACCTAGCTGGAGAAAGCTCTGTAGAAAGGTGCCTGGTTGTCCTGGTGGACAACAAGCTCAGCATGAGCAAATATGCTACAATGGCAAAGAAGCCAACAGGATACTGAGTTGTATCAACAAGGGCATCATCAACAGAGAGAGAATTCATAACCCCGCTCTACTCAGCACTTCTCAGGCCACACCTGGAATAGTACGTTCAGGTCTGGTCTGTGCTATATGAAAAAGATGCAAACAGTCTGAAGAAGGTCCAGAGAAGGGCTACAAAGATGATCAAAGGACTGGGAATCCTTCTGTATGAGGTGAGGCTGAGAGAATTGCCTTTGTTCGGCCTGGAGAAAAGGTGGCTCAGGGGGGACCTTGTAACCATGTTCCAGTACTTTAAGGGAGGCTACAAAGGAGGTGGAGACCCCCTTTTTACAATGGGTCACAAGGAAAAGAGGAGCACTAATGAGTACAAGTCACTCCAGAGGATATTCTGATTGGACACAAGAGGAAATTTTTCATAATAAGCTCAACAAGGGCAGATGTGAAGTTTGGCACCTGTAACAGTTTCAGTCCATGCACCAGCACAGGCAGGGGACTGACTGGCTAGAAAGCAGCTATGCTTCAGGGTCCTGGTGGACAAGGTGAAAGTATGCCCTTCTGGAAGCAAAAGCTGAGCAACACTGGGCAACATTGGCAAGAATGAAGCCAGCAGGTCAAGAGAAGGATTATTCCATTCTACTTGACAGCCATGAAGCTGCATCTGTGGTACTGTGTCCCATGCTGAGCTTCCCCCATCACAGGAGAAGTCAGCCCACTTGCAGAGCCCAGCAGAGGAACACTGAGATGGTTAGTGACCTGTAGAGAGGGTGAAGGACCTCGGCTTGTTTAGCCTAGAGAAGAGGAGGGTAAGGGAAGATCTAATTTCAGTCCTTCACTATGTAAATGGGCTTTATATATGAGCCAGTGTCTTCTCAGAGAGGCACAGCAAAAGAGCACAATGTCAAAAGCTGCATCAGGCAAACTTCCAGTTGGGTGCGAGGAAAAAGATTTCTTCCTCATTCAGCACTGGAACAAGTGTGATCTGAATCCACAGAGGTTTCTAAAACCTCCAAAAGTGAACAAGGCCCTGAGCAACTTAGTCAGACTTTAGACCTAGATCTTCTGAGCAGAAGATTGGAAAAAACAAACTATAGAGGTCCCTCCTGACCTAATTTGCTCATAAAGCTATCTACTTTGAATGTTCTCTGTGCATATCAAAAAAACATCTAAAAAGTTTTCTGAGCTAGCTGACCTGTTTCTTTCCAGAAAACTCTGTCCCTGGATCATACTACCTAATATTTTATCCTTGGTTTTCTGGTTGCTGCTTCTCAACACCTTCTCCTCCATCCTCCTTGTCAAGTGGTCGTTCTCAATGGATGGCCCTATCTTTTCCAGACAGAACAAGAGTGATGTTAATTTAGGCTTTGTCTACTCTGCCCAACTTGCAAACAGCAGCAATGACATTTATTTCACACCTAAGCCACCTGGTGAATTTCTGAGCTGAAGCAAGTAATTGTTTTATGGTCTTAGGTGTTCTGCGAGCACCATGTACTACTTCAGTTAACAGGCAGAGTTTTTATGGAAAAACTTTGAGTATAAACAAACAAAAATATACATTCCTCTTAGATGTTATGTTCACTATTATAACTGATACTCAGGTAACTTTTCTGCTCCCCATATGTGGGGAAATTGCTTCTGTTTCCAAGGCTTTCATGATCTAATGTGGCACTTTCCTCTCTTGAAGTGCTTTGCTGTAATAAATGCGTCCTATCAAAATTTTTAAAAACCTATAGAAAAGTGGACTTTTTTTTCTGTGTTGCGGTAAATGAAAAAAAATAATTGGAGTAAATATAGGCTTCAGCAAAAATATAATCTGTGGTCAAAAACTATAGTGCAGCAGACTCCATGATTATGATTAATCTCTCTTTTTCTATGAATATTTATCTAAGAATATATTGTAAATTTTAGGAGGATTCTAAAGCAATGAACATGACCATGCAGATTCAAGTTATTCCCTGATTTAGATAGAAAAGCTAATTTCCATCTGTACTTACTGTTTACTGTTACACAACTGTCTGGAGCTTTAAATACGGAACATTTGTTGCCACTCGAATTTCCAGAAGTAACAACTGAAGCTGAGTGTCGTAAATTTAAAGCGGTGTAGCCTTCCTCATCCTCCATCTCCAGCTCATCACACTTCTTTCCTGCAATAGCAGTACTTTGGGAGGAGATGTTTCATCATCTCCAGTGAAGCCACAAAGGAAGCTGGTCCCGTTCTGATTAGGGTGTCATAGAAAAAGTGTAGTATATTGAGATCCTGTTAAGGAGTTGAAGTGGCACTGTCAAGGATGTTTGTTTTCTTCCTGAATGTGAATATTTTGGTTCCTGGTTTGAACCTGAGACTGTTACATTTAGCTATCCTCTTGATCTGACCCTGTAAATATGGCAAATATAAGGATTTTCTACCTCCTTCAAATAAGATGCTCTAGAAATGGTTGCTGTTTTAAGGTAGGAAAAATATCATGTTCATCAGTGTAGAAATATAACACAACAGAAGCACAGAAAGCAAGAGGCTGCATTTCCATATATTGTTATGAAATAGATTAAAAATGGCATTACTTTACAAAACAAAACAAAAAAAAAATCACTGAAATAAAGGCTAGAAGGGGAAAAGCTGAGCTGATAGTGAGGACAAGAGTTTGGCAGGTTTCATGTGACCACTCAGCCTGTGTCAGAGAAAGACCAGACTACACTGAGGACCTCCACTCTTATACTGAGCACAGAGGTCATTCTGCAGAAGTGACTTACTCATCCTCACTCTACAGCTCTAGCTCTTTGCAGTGCCTTGCTCCAGTGCTGAGCTGTGGTTCTTAAACATCCTCTGTGATCAGATCTTAATCTGTAACAGAGCATTTGCCCAGACATGATGATTCCTGTGGTGGTGACTGGGTGAGTCAGAAGGAAACTGCAAGAGAGAAATTTCTGTTGGAGCTTTTCCTGCCCTTGCATGTAAAGTGAGGAGTCACCCGCTTGCAAAATACCACCAGAAGGGAAATGACCGGGCTAGTCTTCTGCCTTGCTGTGCATGTGATAGAATTTTTCAGAGCAGAAATAACTCTGACTACATGTATTTCTTGGATTGAATTTTATCTGTATGCAAAGAGAAGGCATGAGCGAAAAGTTGGGAGTAAAGGGTGCTTACAGCACGCACTGTGTACTGATGGTGTAGCCATAATATTCTCATAAAACCTCATGCTAAATATGGTGTAAAAGTCCTTGTCTAAGAGGCTTGGAAACTGTATGTTGGTGTCTTAGTGTAAAAAGGGCTTTTCTGAAGAGAAGAGGGTCAAGCATGCCTATGCTACTGTGTTTGGCTGAAGGTTTTCATGACAGTAACCTCCCCTGTCTAGCAACAAATGCTCAAGCATGTAATGAATCTTCTTTGGGGAAACTTTTCTCCAACCTGTTTTTACTTCTGGAGAGAAAACCAGAATTAAAATATCTTTATTGCATTATTTTTCTAGCTCATGATTCAATAAACAGTCTTAATTATATTACTTGGGGGCTTTTTTGAGACAACTTTTAAATCAGATCTTGCTGCAAGAACAGAAGTAACAAAAGCATTATGAAGGAGCTTCACCATCATTCTTGTAGGGATCCAGGACAGGGAAAACTTTTTTTTTTCAGACTAAAATGAAAGGAAAGGTGAACTAAGGCAGAAAGGTTGGGTTTACATTTGAACATAGCCTGTGTATAACTGCATTAGGCAGGGTCTATGACTCAAGGAGGGATGAGGGAGGAGTGGAATTTAGATGCACAGTGGGAAACACACTGTTACACAGAACTATGACTCAATTCAATTCCATCTCAGCCCAAACATGAACAGTACATTTCTATATCTCTTCCTCTGAAAGGAAAAGCTCCTTCCAGTGGAAAAGGGGATGCAGTCAGACAATGCATCCTTAAGCCCTATGTTGTTATTAAGTGACTGGTGGCTAAGGGATTGGAGCCACTGGTGGAACTTTGGATTTTTTGACCATGGGCCAAACTTCATCTTACCCAGTCTCTTCAAACCAGATGGGCTTCATATATCTAGCAAGGGCAAGAGGACTCTAGCCCATAAGTTGACAGGGCTGATAAGGAGGGCTTTAAACTAGGTTTGAAGGGGTTGAAACCGGTCTCTCCAGAAAGGAGCCCAAGGGGGGACAGCCCAAGCTAAGAGACAAATCAGCAGCCCAGATGAAGTGCATGTACACAAATGCATGCAGCATGGGCAACAAACAAGAGGAGCTGGAAGCCATCGTGCAGCAGGAAAGCTGTGATGTAGTCGCTATCACGGAAATGTGGTGGGATGACTCCCATGACTGGAGTGCTGCCATGGGTGGCCACAGGCTCTTCAGAAGGGACAGGCAGAGGAGGAGAGGTGGAGGGGAAGCTTTGTATGTTAGAGAGTCTCTTGACTCTGTTAAAGTTGAAGTTAGTAACAATAAGGTCGAGTGCCTGTGGATCAGAATCAGGGGGGAGGCCAACAAGGCTGATATCCTGGTAGGAGTCTGTTACAGACCACCCAATCAGGATGATGAATTATTCTACAGGCAGCTGGCAGATGTTTCAAAATCGTTGTCCCTTGTTCTCGTGGGCGACTTTAACCTGTCGGATGTCTGCTGGGAACTCCACACAGCAGAGAGGAGGCAGTCTAGGAAATTCATTGAGTGTATAGAGGATAATTTCCTGTTCCAGCTGGTAAATGAGCCCACCAGGGATGGAGCCCCACTTGACCTTCTTTTCACAAACAGAGAGGGGCTGGTGGGAGATGTGGTGGTTGGTGGACGTCTGGGACACAGTGATCATGAAATAATAGAGTTTTCAATACTCAGGGATACAAGGAGGGCCGTCAATAAAACCTCTATGTTGGACTTCCGGAGGGCAGATTTTGGCCTATTCAGAAGACTAGTGCAGAGTGTACCCTGGGAAACAGCCCTTGAAAACAAAGGGGTCCAGGAGGGATGGTCGTACTTCAAGGAACAAGTTTTGAAAGCACAGGAACAGGCTGTCCCAGTGTGAGGAAAGGTGAGGTGGCAGGGAAGATGACCGGTCTGGCTGAACAGGGAGATTTTGAAAGAAATTAGGGTAAAGAAGAGAGCCTACCGACATGGAAAAAAGGGCTAACTACTCAGGAAGAATTTAGGAATATAGTTAGGTTGTGTAGAAAGAAAATTAGAGAGACAAAGGCACAACTTGAACTGAATCTCGCCACCTCTGTGAAGGATAACAAAAAGTCCTTCTACAGATACATCAATAGCAAAAGGAGGGGTAAGGAAAACATCCATTCCATAATGGACATGGGCGGGAATATAGTTATCAAAGATGAAGAAAAGGCCGAGGTATTTAACACTTTCTTTGCCTCAGTTTTCAACAGTAAGACAGATTGTCCTGAGGACAGATGGCTTCTGGAGATTGTAGAAGGAGACGAGAATCTGAACAGCCCCCCTGTAATCCATAAGGAAACAGTAAGTGACGTACTGAGTTGCTTGGATCCCCACAAGTCTATGGGACCAGATGAGATTCACCCAAAGGTGATGAGGGAGCTGACAGAAGAGCTCGCCAAGCCTCTCTCTATCATCTACCAGCAGTCCTGGCTCACTGGGGACATCCCATATGATTGGAAGTTGGTGAATGTCACGCCAATCCTCAAAAAAGGCTGTAAGGAGGACCCGGGAAACTACAGGCCCGAGATCCTGACCTCTGTACCTGGCAGGGTTATGGAGCAGATCATCCTTGGTGCAATCGCACAGCACCTACAGGATGGGCAAGGGATTAGACCCAGCCAGCACGGGGTTAGGAAGGGCAGGTCCTGTCTGACCAACCTGATCTCCTTTTGTGATCAGGTGACCGGCCTGGTGGATGAGGGGAAGGCTGTGGATGTGGTCTACCTGGACTTCAGCAAAGCCTTTTACACCATCCCCCACAGCATTCTCCTGAAAAAGCTGTCAGCCCACAGCTTGGACAGGAGCACTCTGTGCTGGGTTAGGAACTGGCTGGAGGGCCGGGCCCAGACAGTGGTGCTGAACGGTGCTGATCCAGTTGGTGGCCGGTCACTAGTGGTGTCACCCAGGGATCGGTATTGGGCCCAGTTCTGTTTAATATCTTTATTGATGATTTAGAGGAGGGGATTGAGTCCATCATCAGCAAATTTGCAGATTACACTAAGCTGGGGGTTTGGATTGACAGGAAGCTGAACATGAGCCAGCAGTGTGCCCAGGTGGCCAAGAAGGCCGATGGCATCCTGGCCTGGATCAGAAACAGAGTGGCCATCAGGTCCAAGGAAGTGATTCTGCCCCTGTACTCAGCGCTGGTGAGGCCACACCTCGAGTACTGTGTCCAGTTCTGGGCCCCTCAGTTCAGGAAGGATATTGAGGTGCCGGAGCAGGTCCAAAGGAGGGCAACCAGGCTGGTGAAGGGACTCGAGCACAAGTCCTGTGAGGAGAGGCTGAGGGAGCTGGGGGTGTTTAGCCTGGAGAAGAGGAGGCTCAGGGGAGACCTCATCACTCTCTACAACTCCCTGAAAGGAGGGTGTAGCCAGGGGGGAGGTTGGTCTCTTCTCCCAGGCAACTGTCAGTAGGACAAGAGGGCATGGACTTAAACTCTGTCAGGGGAGGTTTAGGTTAGATATTAGAAAGAACTTCTTTATGGAGAGGGTGACCAGGCATTGGAATAGGCTGCCCCGGGAAGTAGTGGATTCTCTGTCCCTGGAGATATTTAAAAAGAGACTGGATGTGGCACTCAGTGCCATGGTCTGCTAACTGCAGTGGTAGTGGATCAAGGGTTGGACTTGATGATCTCTGAGGTCCCTTCCAAGCCAGCCAATTCTATCATTCTATGTGCTTTGCCAGTTTCAACTTTGGTGAGTGAAGCTCCATGCTGCAGCACTCTGAATGCTTGCAGTGCCTGGTTAAAAGGTTGTATGTAGTTTTGAGGCTGCTGTCAGAGTGGGAAGCTGTCAATCTTAGCTCATGGTTGTCTTCAGCTGCAGAAACACCATCGATTCATCCCTCTGCTCTTAGACATGTCTCATTAGTGAAAAAGTGTCTTAGTAATATATTTACAGTTTCCTCATACTCACTTCAATGTCACAGAAAACAAGATCAGAGTTGGTTTCTTTGTTTAATTTTTCTGGCAAATTGCAGCAAACCCCTTCATTCTGAAGAAAAGTTGTGCCATGAATACAGTTCAGGGTAGATTCCACATTAGATTTCTTATTTCAGTGTTGCTTGTATGAATGCTGAGAGACACTCTGGGAAGTGACCAGAGCTGTGACTCCTCTGCAGGGCAGAACCACTCTGCATCTTCACCCCCAAAGAAAGGAATGATTAGGAGAGAACTGAGAGATGGCTACGGTAGTGATGTGAATCATTAGTGCAATCCACTAAGGTTTCTGGAACATGGAATTGGTATTTGCAAATAATATCTATAGTGTTCATGTTGGTGATCAGAGCCTGCTGTGTAGTGCTAAGATCAGTGAGAAATTCAAACAACCCCTTGAAGTGAATGACTAATGCTTTAGCAGCCCAGATGCTACAGCAGTAGTAAAGGATCCACAAGAGATTATCTGGGATGTAATCCAGAGAGAATACCCAAATCTCCTGAGGGCATGAAGCTCTAAATATGTGTACTTTTTTCTCAGATCAAAACACGATTATGTGTGGAACTGAGATATTTTTATTTCAACCTGGCTGTCATTGTTCTTCAGAGGTGTGGAGGGGGATGTTAATTGCTTAGGGTATATTTACTGTGGTTCTCTTTGTAGATCCTTGCCCAGCACACTAAGTTAGTAGTATGGCATTCCAGGAAATATTCTAAAAATACATAAAAGGAGATTCTGTTCATGCCTCTGACTGAACCCTAGTGGAATTCTTGCAGTAGATCACAAAAGTAGAAAGTTTGAAGAATAGAAATGAAGAGCAAAATTATTAATAGGAAAAAAAAACAAGAGGAAAAGGGAAAAAAAGGAACAAACAGTGCCAGGATGAGTTGTAGAGCACAGAAGAGAGATAGATATTCATAGCTAAAGGATGCCTTATCCTGTGAACACGTGCATAGGTCCTTATAAGGGCTCCCTGTACTCCATTGTGTGCAATATGATTATTGATACAGTTCAGGAACACCTTGGCCCACCTTCTGAGGATAACTGTGTTTGTGTGTTGTATACTACAGCCTAGCAGTGTATTAAAGCAGTCATACCAGTCATACCAACAAGATATCAGGAACAGCTCCTGAATCAAAGTGTTTAATCCTCATCACTTCTGTTATATTACAACTGTACAGTTGTGAATTTACAAATTATATTAGGACTGTATCTGTGGATGCTGGGAGAGGAGCAGTTTTTTTACATGCTTACTTTGCACTATGATTTTCTTCCCCGGCCATCATTTTTGGCCATTTTGTCCATCACTTGTGTTGGTTAAAACTAAATAATCATTTGGAAATTCTGGATTTGGAATGACAGTCTTGGGTTGCTCCTTCAGCCAGCCACCATGCCTGTTCCTGTAGTATGAGGAGATTTTTACATATATCTAGAAGAGAATGAAAACAGGGTGATAGGTGTGACCTGACATATTTAAAATCTTATGTGACAGTTCTGAAAAACAAAATACTAAATTCCAACCTTGTAGGACATCTTCTAGCTTCTCATAATCACTTTGGTCTGACGAACCAATTCTCCTGCCAATGGTTGTTACCTCGCTGTAATAGGATGGCGGGCTTTTGACAGATATAGTTAAGCACTTCATTACATGGTCTGCTATATATGGTGCCATAATAAGAAGATCCACACTGTTTGTGGTATTTTGCATTCCTTACCCTGAGAAAGAAAGATATTTACTGTTACATCTCACCTAATTTGAATGGTGTATCATTGTCCTTTCCAAAAGGAGCCATCTTTTCAAGAACTACTTCTGTGACTTATACAAATAATATATACCCACAACAAAGAAATAAAGCATTCAGTGACATCATGCATCAGCTCCTAGAAGGCTGAACAAAGCTCAACAAGGACCTCCAGCAGTCTGTAAGGGTGCATCCTGTACCATTTCTTGTACCTGAGGTTAAGTGCTAACTCCTAGGTACTGACCAGTGCCAGTGGCTGTTTCAACAGAATTGTTAAGAGGACACTGCCCAATAATGAAAAGAAAAATTGGCACACCAGGTTAGAAAGCAAGAAGAAAAATATATTTCTGAAGAAATATGTTAAGCTGAAGTGAAATGATTCTATTACATAGGTTCTATTATATAAAAATGAAAATGTTTAAAATCAAAAGCATGAAATTAAATACCTTTCCATTGAAGTTTTTTCCATGTGTCCTCACTGAAACAAGATGTCAAATACAAAAGAAACATACTATATTTATGGTAAATCTGAAAGTAAATTGTGGAAATAAGCTTCTTGGGTAATTTTTTTTTGCCTGGTAATAGTGCCTAGAACACCCTCCAAGCAGTTCTGAATGAGGTCAAGAAAAATTTGAAATGTAAAAGTGAGACCTAGAGCACAGAGAAAGCTGCATAAAATCTGTCGGTTTAAGGTACCCTTTGTACCAGAAAACACAGGAGTTGCAAATGAGTGAGAATCAAATGAGTGTACTGCAGGAAATCTACCCACTTACATTGCCTTTTGATCTTCCCTAAGAGCTGTGTTGTCTGACCAATACCAGTCTCCCCGATCAGGTGTAAATGTTAATCCAAGCCAGTATATACCTTCAGAAAGTCTTTTTACCAGTTCCTCCTACACACAGTAAGCAAAATTCAAAACAGATATTCAGGAAGATAGTAAAATTAAATACAATAAATATTTAGGCTCAGAAGTTGAAATAGTTGATGGAAATTTCTTACAGAACATAAAAACCACAAACTGTTAATCTATTAGGAAGTTTTGCTCTTAAAGAAAGAGTCTAGTATCAAAGGAGAAATGACAGTAGAGGTGTTTTTAATTGGAGAGAAGATACATTTATTGTTGTGAAGAGCAATTTTACCCTCATCAACCTAATTTAAACTCTGTGAAACACTGGGTTGTTCTTTCTCCTTTAGTCATGAATATTCTGCTTTTACTCTGTCCTTAGCATTTGCCAACAGCAAAATAGAAGGCTCTGCATGGAGTTGGCGGGTTTGATCTGTTGAACCTTCTCAGGCTCTAGCATAATTTACTTATTCCCAAAAGCCGGGCCATGAGCAAGTAGAGGAGGTCTTAAAGTTAAGCATTTAGCTATATCCTGTTCTTAAAAAATACTCTCAGGCAAGAATATAAACTTAATCCTGTCTCTCTCACTGCTGCTTGAGGCAATTCTCTGAAGATTTGAATTCAGTATTTTCTGTTCTTCTCCTCATTCCTTCACTTATCGCCACGCCCAGTTCACTTCCCATTTTCTGTTTTGACTCATACTCAGTGCCATGGCTAAGACAGATATCACAGACTGCACTTCACAATCTTTTCTGTCACCAGTTTGAAATGGCTTCTACCCTTTCCTGCAGGGATAAACATTATGGCCTGCAGCTCAGTGAGAGGGGAACTGGCATTTTTCAAGTGCTGTAGAGCAGGTAGGTGAAGTTCTGACTGCTAGCTCCTTGGGCATCTTTTCTGTGTTCAGTCTTCCAATATGTCTGCTGGTATCCAGAGACAAAAGCATTATTTCACTCTGTACCTGTCATTTTCTCTTCCCACCTCATATTTTTTTGTTCCATTTAATAAAAGATTAGGTCAGGCCTTAGGAACCCACTGCCAAAGGTTTTAGTTTTGATTGAAAAGATGAGACCAACATATGCAGAAATCCACACCACAAAATGGTGAGGACTATGGCATTCCTACAGGGAGATGAGGTTTTCACACTAATACCTTACCAAATCTTTGTATGGATCTGTAATACTCGTTAAATTAATGAAATCATTGCCCATGACAAAACAACCATGAACTTGCTTTCACCAATCATCCCATTAAGGAGCCAGCCATGACAAGCAGAGGCAAGATGGGCTTCCTCCAACTACCAGCTGCTTGAAGGCAAGCACTTTGTTTGGTGGTGACCAGTTCTATGTCTCAGCCCTATCCAGGACAACCTGGTTACTGTAGAAAAACTGCTGCTCACAGTGCCATTTAAGAAAATTATGTGTGAATTGAGTAGCTGATAGGATGTGTGAACTTCCACCATGCTAAACAGAGTAAGAAATCAGTCCATACCGGCATTGTTGCCTCTTTTCTCAGAAGAAGAGTAGAGTTTTGTGAGGAACAAAACTTGTGACTCAGTTCCCATGAATTCTTTTCCTTGGCATAGTAGTAACATGTATCGCCACCGTCCCAATTCCAGTTTGCAGGGCAGAGTACACAGTTCTCGCCTGGAAAAGCAAAACCATCACCCTGTTTCTGCTTCTCTGTTGGCCTGGGATGACAAGATCCATAGGGACTGAAGATGTTTGATGTCCTTGATCAATTAAAATACTGCTGTTGTCCCAGAAGGTTCAGATAATGAAAAAGAGGAAAACTAAATCTTGCCCCTGCCTCTACCATTCCTTTAGCATTGGGAGGAGATTCTGGTGTTGCAAATGGTATTTATTTTGCCTACTTTTATTAGTCTGAAAAGGCAACACAAGTAAACTCATCTGAATTCCTATTTTAGTCAACAGACAGAAGTAGGTGAGTCTCACTAATGCTTTTTCTATCATTTCATGTGTGTTTCTTGAGAGGAAATAGACTCTATCCTTGCAATGCTAATTTCTCTTCATTGACTAAAAGGGTGACAATTACTTTGTCTGTAGAACAGTGTCTGGACATATGAAATCCTGTTTCCCAGGATCCTTTAGCCCAATGCCCTTACTCCACAGACTGTAATTTCTGAGAAGACAATAATTTCTGAGAATACTCTGGCTGGTTTATTGCCAAATGCCATTTAAATAACTGAGTTGTGACAAAGTGATTTCAGAAACAGTCCTGCAATGAACACAGTCAGGAGACAGGGAGCGAACAAAGAATAAATTCTCAGACTGGTTTAGCCATGTTTTACCACATGTCACTCTGACTCTAGGAGATTCCTGTGTTGCTTGGAGTACTAGCACACTGTCCCATGTGGGGAGTTGCTGTTCACATAGAGTGAAACAAGATGTTTACTCCTCAGACATCCCTGTAAAATTGCCTATTAGATGTGGATGACCACCTTATAGAGATCTGTGAACGAGTGCTGATGGGAACTGGCATGTCCAGAAGGCATTCCACAGAGCTGTTTTCTTACAGAAATTAAATCCTGACACCCTGGTACCACTGCCAGGTCCTATGCCAGTGCACCTATGGCCAGGCTAGGCACCTCTCTCCAGGTGGATGAGGCAGACAAGCTGACTGCCTGCTTTCTAGGTGGTCATGTCTGAGAAGACACAGGATCACTTGAGGACACAGACCTGAGTAGACACAGAAGGCACATCTCATTTTCTTCCCTGCCACACTGAAAATTAAGCTCTCAACAAAACATTTTAATTTACCATTATTTTTGAGGTTTTCCTTTCCGTCCAAACACAGCTGATTTCCTATTTCTTGCAGCATATTTGAGAAATTTGCATGCAGTTCATTCTTCGTTATGTTGAGGTTTCTAAGCTGTGTCCTGTAGTCATTGTGAATCTGGAAAACTGAAATTCACAATAAGGCATTTTCCATTGCTGTCCTTTAGAAAGGGTGGGGCACAGATAGGGAATGGCTTAGCAGATCATTGGGGATAGATAAAAAAACTATTTGGGATAAACTTTATTCCTCTGTGAACAGCTGCCTGTAATGACTGCTGAGATGGAAAACATTTGCACAGTGGATTTCTCACTAATTGGCTGTGACTGAGCAACAAAATTGAAGTGTCACTTTTTATCATTTATTTCCATTGTGAATATTTCTCTTATATGGGTTTCCAGGCTTTGTTTTTTCTTAAAAATATGAACTTCAGTGGAATTTTTGTGGATGGGAGGTAACGAGCACAGTCGATTTACTGTGACACAAAGCTTTTCCCTTCCCCTCAGATCCAACACTGTCAAAGTAGAATTCACTCCCATTTAAGTCAGTACATCATATTTGAGGATAAAAGTCTTGGTAGACCAGACAGTGGCAGCCAGAGCAAGCAGTAAATCTACTTTACTCCTTCCCAGGTTTCTTCTATGTTGCTCATTTTTAGCATTACCACATCTAGAAGAGGAAAATGATGTGGCAAGAGAAAATATCACATTTGCCTGGTTGCCTGTTCCTAGCTGAATCAGAATTTTTACCTGAAAGAGATATCAGTCTCATGCTATTCAGTAGCCTGAGCCTCCCAACAAACAGAAATGCATTAATACTTACATAAAACTGCAACAGTCACCAGCGCCACCAGCAATGCCAGGCACAGCATGCAGAAAATCAGGACTACTGGCTGGCAAGAGCAAGATGAAGTGCAAGGGCCTGGATGTATGAAATGGATGCATGATACAAAGGTGAACATGTTAAACCACAGCTACCTTTGTAGCATTGGTCTTTAAATAATAGCTTTACTTTATAGTTGTATATTCCCACCAAAGGGTCTCTGCACACAGGAAAAAATGCCCCACCAAAAGTAAGACAGAGAGCTCACTACAGCTCAGTGAACAGCCTTTGTGCTTTTGAAGACCATAAACTGTGGTAAGAAAGATACTGAGAAAGCAAGATATTGCAAGATCTAAGAAACTGCTCAAAGCGGAAAGCAAATATACACTATAAGATAGTGCATATTTGTGATATGTGGCAAGTGTCTGTGGTAAACTGGTTAATTTGATTGCTACATTTAAGTCTGATACTTCATGGTAGTTTGAGATTTCTAGCTAGAAATTCACAGGATTTTTCTGTAATAAGCCTAGGTACAGAAATAAATTACAAGGAAAATGAACAAACCAGAATGAATTGATGAAGGAAGAGAAACTTTTGCATGGCAAGCTGAAGGAACAGGGAAGGAAACTGCAGGGTGCCTCTCCTACAAATAATTTGTGGTCAGCTTCTGTGGTGAAGTAATGCTGAGAAGAATGTTGTACAAGACCTCACTCTATAGGAACTGAAGTTGATGAATATTTAGATGAAAGAAGATTGAGCAATGGATGCTGTCTTGAACTGGGACACGGATCACTGCTGGTTTAACTGGTGGAGCTTCATTGGGTCTTTGCTCACCCAGTCCTCAAGGTTCGCAAGGTTCCACTGTTTTGAAGCTCTGCCATTTGGTAGCATCAACCACAGCCCCTGTTTTTGTATCATCATAGATTTGCTAATTCTGTGTAATTTTCCAGATTGATGATAAAGATGGTAAAAAATATTCACTCAGTACCAGCCCCTGAGGGCCTTCTGAAGGCTTCTGCCATTACTTACTTTGAGTGTGGTAGTCCTGCCATTTTTAAATCCACCTAACAGTCCACCATCCAACTCATTAGCTTGTACAGATTTAAAATGACAGTAATGGAAGAGACACTGACAAAAGGCTTGCTAAATATATATTACATGTGCCATTTTCTCTGCACCTGCATTTCATCGCTGAATGCAACCCCAGTTTAAGGAAGTGCTTTAACTGCTTGTTATTTGTGTAAAAGAGAAACACCCAAACACAACAGGAAGAGAGAACATCTCCTTTCTGCATTATTTTCCATAGTCTGATCTTTCAGGCATATGACAGATACAATCTTAGATAAAACTGCACAAGAGAATCACACACTGTATTGATCTTAGCAAGACTAAAGGATGCATTGACTGCTGGGACATGTATATTTTTAAGGTCAAAGTGCTTCTGTACATACTCTGAAGCTGTGTAAGTGCCTGGAGAATTTCAGTAGCATAACTTTTACTCCCTAAGGTAGGCTGCTAAATAGACTTATAAGAGCTTGATCTAAAGAGCAATAAATTGTACCCACCTCTATGAGGGTACACAGCACCAAGCTGAAGAACAGAAGCATTATAGTTCACACTCCATGGAGCTTTTAGATGAGACAAGACAAAGATTTTTGTGGTTTGAAAGTGAGATTTCATAAACATATAAAAAATACTCTCTGGCCAGCAATATCAATCAAGACCAAGCAGTATTTTTAGCTTTTGCTGCTTTGGTTAAAGTATTGTCTCAAATGTTTATGTAGTAATGGTTCTCTTTACTGTGCTTTGTAAACTCTCACAGCCTCTGGACTACATCTTACACAGCTTGGGCTGGGTCCTCATTCCTCTCCAATCCACTCATGGTGCTAGAATGAATATATTTATTCATTTGTTTCAATTTGGTGTTTGTGAAATAAGGTACTATGTCCATTCAGAATGATGCTTTCTCATTACAAAATATGCATTTTCTAATATGGAACATAGTAGCAGGACATTTGGAGTCATATGAAGATACTGGTGCTATTGGATGTGAAAGGGAAAGAAACCTAGAGCTTAAAACACAGTTCAGATTATTTTTTTTTTCAGCCTTTGAATTGTACTTTGGCAGTGCTCAAAACCATAGTATAACAATGTTCAAAAATCATAATGACTTTTGAAAGCACTGCTCTTTGATACAGAGTTCTCCAGAGAGAATTCTTCTTTTAATCAGAAAGAATAAGTTGTCCTTGTGCTTGTAAACCTATGCTTGGGAGCCTGACAACACAAACAACTTTCTATGTTCTTTATTCCCATGAGCTGCATCACTCTAATCTAGAGTTTATCTCTACAGGTACTATTAAGCAATTTAACACAAATTGAGAAAAATTAATTTTAGATTAGGATTTAAAATGCACTTTAAAAATGCATTCTGTTCTTTAACAGAGAATAATTTCAAAGGTCAGTGCCTTGATTCATCTTGAACTTCAGCAGTCAGGTAGTGAGTCAGTTAAAGCTAATTCAGTTCTAAACTTGAATGTAAATGCATTTTAAAATTAAATGGAACCAATCCACTTTAAAATTAGCTCAAGTTAACACTTTTGAATTTAAACAATTAGAAGCTTAGTATAACTCTCAGTAATATTTCCATGAAATAAGATCACTATTTCAGGTATACCTTCTAAACTCTAGAAAGTTCAGGCAGAAATGACAGCAATAAAACCCAGGACATATTTATAACAAGTACAACTTTTCCTCAGAAAAGTGAGAAAGCCCCGTAGGCATATAGTAAAAAGTATTTCCTGTCCCATCTACTTTAGCAAGAAGAAATCACAAAAGCTTCATAGATAATATACCTTTTTCCTTCGAATCCTCAGGCTCTGTGGTATTACCCAACTCAAGGCTGTTGTCAAATTTCAGATCGGCATATGTTACTTCCTCTGTCATATCTGCAAAAAAACATCAGAAAAAAAATGTAGAAGAAGATGTAGCATTTGCAGTGAGTAATCTTTGAAGAAAACCTGCCCCTTTGAGGGATTTCTTTCTGTATTGGCAGACAGAAATGAAGCAGCACAGACATCAAGATACATCTGCACTGCCACCGAAGTGTTCCTGCCTTGGTTGTTGCTACAGTCTCTAGACCTCCCTTCTGCCTCTGCATCTGAACTTCTTCCTTCTGTCCCCACTATCACGTGTATCTTTCTTCCATTACCGAAGAAAAGGCAACCACTTTTGTATAATTCTCTTTTCATTCACATCTTCTTCTTTGGATAAACATTTAATCCCTGATTATATTGTGTTCAGGCAGGAAACACAGAATTAAATAAAAAATTTCACAACTTTGAGGCTGTCCTTTTGTATGTTCAGCAGATTTATGAACCCACTTCTGTTCCTGTGCTGCCAAACCATAAGGTGGACCTGCATCTTAATTGTGCTCTCAGCCAAAAGAAGGAAGCGCTTTTGATCAAGGTTGGCACCTCAGCTAGGGTATGTCAGGGCATTGGCTCTTGCTTTCTATGCCGTCTTCCCAAAGTGATTGGCCTGAGGGCTCTAAGTCACCAGACTAGGAGGACTTTTTAAATAAGGCTACATATCAGAAGATGCTTTCTTCCATGCAGTTTTCTGGAATTAGTGTTTTATTTCTATATCTGGAATGTTTTTCTTTATTCTTCATTTCTTCTCCAGATCTATGGCATGAGGGAAAGCAAACAACAACACTCAGATTTTGAGACTGAACAGTGAAGTGAGTCTTCAAGAAAATACATTTCACACAGGTGTTGAATCTACTTTTCTCTGAGGTGAACAAATAATCCTACAGAGGAAATGAAAGGGGAAGACCTGATTAACTAAGGAGAGAATACATGTTTTATCACTTTCTTGGTTTGGTCCAGGATAGAACTAACTTTCTGTCTCATCATTTTCCTTCCAGATAAGTGTCTTCTAAGTAGCTGTACTTGCTGAAATTAACAGCAAGCTTCTCAGTCAGTCTCTGCTTCTAAGACTGATAACACTCAGTGTTCACACTTAAAGCTAGAGAATGTTATGCAGAACCAAGGCCACTGCTCAGTTCTGAGGAACATCTTATATTCCAGAAAGAGAAATGGAGCAAAGGGCTCACACCTGCAACCCTCCTTCAGGGAGGAGTGGACAAAAAAGGTGACCAAAATTGAACAAATTAAATATTATACCCCATATGCTTTATATTTGGTATAAATTTGAGGGATCATGAGGTTCAAGCCTTTTCTTCCTTCTTCTGCATCCTGGGAGGATTCTGTCCATTCTTCTACCTGTGGTCTCAATCCCTGCCCTCCTGAATCTGTGTGTTCCTGCCTCCAGCTCCTGACTGCTGCTGACTCCAGGAGCTCAGCCTTGGACTTTTCCAGGGCTGCCCTGCAGCCTCGGTGGTGATGTGAGCATTACTGGGAGGAGAAGGGGAGGAATATAGTATTGGTTTTTTGTGCATATGTTTAAAAATTTTTCTTTTTTATCATTACTGTTTCATTAAAGCTGTGTAGTTTAGTTTCCAACCCATAAGTCCCTCTCCCTTATCCTTTCTCCTTTCTTTATAATGGTGGGGAGGGGGATTAACAGAAAGGATCTGTCATTCAGTTAATTGCAGACTGAGTGTTAAATAGTGACAATCAATGAGAAGTTTGCCACCTGCTCTACTGGGGTGTACCTCCCATAAACCTATCAATCATTAAATTCCTCTGAAGAACAGCAACTCTTTGTTATCCTGGTAGGGTAGTGCTTTGCTGGACTATTGCTATTTTCTGAAAAATTTTCTAGGGCTAATTTAGCATGTAATAAATTTTGTAAATGGCATAACTGAGACCATGAGACAAGATTTTCTAGAGCAAGAGCTAAATTCAGTTGATGACAAAATGTCAATGATTCTGCCTGGAGAAGAAAGGCAGACAGGCATGATCCTTAATGAAAACAGGATTAGGAGAATATATAATCTATGGCGTTTTATGCCCCTCTTCGTGATGTTTTTTAAGGCTTCCACAGTTTTGAAACCTTCAATGTGCATGATGAAAGCAGGATGTCTAGAGTATATGGTTCAGTTTGTCTAATTCAGCAAAATTATGAATGGAACATAAATACATTACATATGCACATCATCATGTGAGTGATTAATGTTAATGGGCTTGAGGCTTGCATACACTATTCTACTTTGTGTTAGAACTGTAAAGCATTCTAAAAATGATCAGGAACATAAACAAATCTTCCTCAGAACTTCCGGGCCTGTCCCTTCTTCACTTCTTAACTGATCCTTAAGAGAGAGTGAGAAAACTTCAGACTGTTTGAAGTATTAAAATATGGCATAAGTGTGAGAATTTAAAGGTTTGTTTGATATAACCAGGTAACTAGAAAAAACTTGTGGACTTAGAGGAAGAAGCTCTTGAGGTTTATTTAGCTGATACATGATTTGTTGTGCTGCATCTCCAAAAGCTTTGTGAAGACCATTTGCCATTCAGCAGTGCTGAAGGTGAATTGCAGATTTTTTGACTGAATCTAAAACACAGACTGTTTCTAATCTGTTATAAGCAAATACCGCTACAGTTAATTCTGCTGAACGTCTTAAGGAACAGAAAAATCCACGTGGGTTGAAATTCAATAATGCAAATGGAAAGGCCATGTATATAGGAACTGATATCCAGGAACTTTCTGAATCAGAAAGGTATTAAAAAAGAGAAATACCTGGGTATAAACATATTTCGTATGAGTAAGAACTAGGAACATACTGTTACTGTTGAGATCTCATACCAGATACATAGAAGAGGTGTATAGAGCACAGGCAGTAAAATTTAATTGCTAGTACATAAAGCAGTGGTGGCAAAACATCCAGAAGACTCTGCATCATTGTTCTGATAACCAGGCTTTAAGAAGGATCTGATTTGTTTGGAACAGGTGAACAGAAGGGCTATAAAAACAGTTGGATATAATTTCTGTTGTACTTCAGGGCACTAAATGACCTTGAATGGTTTATTCTTGCCAGTTAAACACATGTAAGATTACATTGTAAGACTATAGGTAAGAGAGTGGTGAAGAATAGCTGTCAAGGAGTACAGAATTATAACCTAGTTTACGAATATTTGAAAGTTGTGAGTTGAAACAAACTCTTACACAACTTAAGATCAGTTCTGTAATAGCTTTCAGATGGGCATGTCCATTATAATTCAGCCCTCCATGTAAGCTGATATTACACTTCCATCTTCCCTTCTGGAAAAGCAAACCTTTCAAAATCCAGGTTGATATTAAATCTTAAGGTCCCCAAATGCACCATTATACTTTGAAATGCTACAGGGACTGAAAATATTTCACACTTTCAAACAGTCTTTCACATGAGAATAACTCTAAGAGTAACAATAGTAACTACAAATTGTGTCAGCTTCTTATATTCTACTCAACTAAGACCCTAGAAGAGTTTACTCTATGTACCTAATAGGCCTGTGACACAAAGGTCTACATCCAATCATATAAACGAGATAGCTGACATAAAGATCAAAGGAAAGAAACACAGCCACAAAAATCAAAGCAAAGAAAAACAACACCAAGGATGATAGCTGCTGGGAAGAGAGGGTACTGTTGCCTTTACCCAGAGGTTCATTACTAAACATCCTTCATCACAGATCATTGATAATTTGTATCACAAATGTGCAGCTTCTCAGACACAGTGTCAGTGACTTGAAATTTAGCTGGCGTGGGGAGTCCCTGCCTTTCCCTCTCACACTCTTGACACAAATATAAAGTAATTTTTCCAGGAAAGGAGCCAGGATGGAATAGATGAGGGGAGAGTGGATGCTGGCATGGAAACTTTCCAACTCCAGGCTTCGTCACTGATTAATATTTCTGTAGAAACCATCCTTTTGGGTTGATCAACCTTGGTAAGCAGGACCATGAAAAACCAATAGCAGAATTAGTTGATCCCTAAACTTCACAGCTGCTCATCCAGGCATATCATTTCCCACAAGTGATGTAAATTTAGCACAAATAGAAGGAGATGAGCTTGAAAAGGTAATAGATGAAAGGACTGCTTGGAATAATAAGTTCATCTGCTGGCAATTACTGTGAAAGCTGGTCATAGGATGTATGCAGATCATTTGCATCCTGTGAGCATGATAAATTTTGGTAAACGTGTTCCTGGCAGAATCAGAGACAAGGTGGTGCTCAGGATTTGCTTCAGCTCGAATCCTGTTACAGTTTCTGGTCAGAAGAGGAAAAAAAAAAAATATACAGAAAAAGGCTGTGCTAAGGATGGGAAAGGGAGGCCCCTGATAGAGAAGAAAGACTGAATATCCTGTCTCATTTAGTTTGGAAGAATGCTTTTTGGAAATAGAAATGGTAGGCCTCTTAGAGATGTAGAGAGGCTAAATGTCAGTGGGGAATGAGTTGTTTAGACCTCTGTGATCTGACAGATTCTACAAAGCTAGTGTCCACAGCTGGAGAGCAAGAGAAGACACCTTCAGCTCCACCCCATTCTTTATAAGGGCACCCCAAGGCAATATGAGCAGTTTGCTAGAGTACATAGAAACACCATTATTTCTGGTTTACTCTGCCGCATGGAAAAGAGCCAACGGTAGAAAGAGTGTTTGAGTCCCTCCTGATAAGGCTGGCTCTCTATTTCTGAACACAACTGAAGAGCAAGACCAGGCTGCTCTTCAGATCATGCCTTCTTTTGCTTCTTAACCTGCAATTCTGCATATTCCCACACAAGTCTACAGCTTTTCATTGAATTTATATCTCCTGCTTTCTTCTTCAACACTCTCTAAAAATTAAAATTGCATTAGGCAAGAAGAGTGAGTGGTATTAAATAACACTCTTAGTAAACCCGCAAGAGAATTTTACTCCCCTAAACCATGGGAACCAGAGAAGTACACAGCAGAGGGAGCAGCATAATGACACGCTGCAGACAATCCTTTCCTGGACCACAGTGTTTTGCAGTCCAGTAGGAGTTCTTGCCAAGGTGCAAGAACAGCACTCCAAAAGCTGCCCTCAGAATCAGCTAGTCTAGCTCAGTACTAACACTCCAAACTCAACTACCCTCTTCCTCCCCCCTACCCACATCTCAAGGCCCACCTTTTATTGGTCCCCCCCAGTTCTGCTCATGCCCAGTTGGGGCCAGCCCTAATTGGGCACAGGGGGGCTTAACAGGAGCTCACGCCTTCCTCCTCCCAACTGGCAACACCTGAACGTGTTCACCTGGTTGCCTCTGCAATGACACAAAAAAAGGATGAGCCACCTCTTGTGCTCGTCTAATGAAGGCCACAACTTCCCACTGGTTCTCATCTGCCCAGTCAAAAGGGGCATTTTGCACTTAGTTAAAGACAGACTCAATCACAAAAGAAGTCTCCAAGGCCCAAGATTTGCTTGCATCGATTCTACCAGGTTGGGATAGAAAGTAAGCAAAAAAGGTAACCCACAGGCAGGTAAGAATGACAGGTAGAGAGAACTGAGGTACCCACTGGAAGGTAAAATATTTAAGAAAGTTAGTCATGCTAGAACAGAAATTCAAGAAAGACAAAAAAAATCACAAAGAAACAACAATAAACACCATACAAAGTATGATTACAGAGCAGTATCTTGCAAAATGACTGAGGAGTCAGGTCATGAAACTGCCTTTTTCAGGCTCTTTGGGAGAGGAAGAAGTGGAGACCAAAAGGAGCGACTCCTCCAAGGCCGGGCAGGCTCTCTCTGTGAGCCTCCAGGATGGGAAGCTGTGCCAGATCCTTACATTTCAACCCGGTGGACGCTGCAATAGTACCACAGCCCCTTGACTGCGCTGTGCAGCAGCCATGCAGGATGCCTACCCGTGACACAGGAATCAGCCTCTAAACATGCCTAAATAGCTCTCCTTTTCCAGTTTGCTGTGTTTCAGGACACGTGGAAGCAGGAGCTGACCCTTGCCCTCCCCAGAAACTCCCCAGGTGCAAAACTGCCTCTTGCTGCTTCTGATCCGTGCTGTGACAACCACCATGGGGCTGTGCTGCCCATTGCAGCTACACCGCTTCTCTGCCATCCCCTGCAGCTCCTTCCTTTGTCTGGGTTCAAGGCACATGTAGGCTGCTGACTGTGCCCTGAGGGTAAGCTGATCAACCAAGGCAGAGGAGAATACTGGCTGTGGCATGAGAAATTGCCCAAGTCATCATGCAAGTCATGATTTGGGCTGTCCAAGAGTACCTGCTCAGTATCCCTGCCCTCAATAACGGCAACCTAGCCAGGACCATAAAGCAAACATGTTGTTCTGACCATAGAACACATGTCAAAGCAACTTCCTCAGTCAGGAAGATTGCAGAGAGCAGGATGCTTTCAGTGGTTAGCAGGGGACCATCTAAGATGGACACATCAAGCACACTGGTATCGTCATACTGATGTCTATTGCAGGCCTGATGATATCAGCATCTACACAGTCACTTCTTAGAAACAACCAGAAGGAGGTGCACATTCTAGAAAGACTACAGTTTAGAGGGGTCAAAAACGGCCTTTGTGGAAAGGAATCTAAGCATGCCAAGGAAGGAGTTGCCAATGCTGCTATCCTGTATCGATTTCAGAAGTCATGTTTCTAGTGGCCTCTGTTGGATGAAGGTTCTCTTGCATGATATCGATTTCTGAGGAGCGCTTAGTTCTCAGAACACACTGTACAGGCAAGAGTCTCCCGTGGAGCCGTTGGTATCACAGCTTACTCTCTGAGCCCTGAATATGCTCCAAGAAGACTCTTTTCTGCCAAAGGTCTTCCTAAGGGAAGAGCCCTGTTTGTTCAGGTTATAATCTAGGGAGTTTAACAAGAGACTCATTCCAGTAGAAGTGACAGGAAGATAAGTGTCTTCACCCAAGACACTGGTGGATCTGGGGATCAAATACATCGTATAAAGTAGAAAAACACTTAGGAAAAACAGTTTGCGTCTCTTCAGTAGAGGGAATTTTATTTCCAATGTAACCATAAGAAAGCAGCATCAATAGGAATAAGCCACTGGAACCAACATGCTAGGACTGAACGTGAAACATTCAGTTCCATCCCCGTCTGTGCAAGTCACGGAATCACAAGTGCCATGTCACAGAAGAAGATGCTAAAGTAGCTCCCTGAGCCCCGGCAAGGGGCAGCACCATCAGGGATGACGTCAGAGGTGAGGTCACAGAGGAAGTCCTTCCCTATTGGTCCCTGCCAGGCGAGGAGAACCCAACCCCTGCTGCCCAGGTGAGCAAAGGGCCAGAGCCTGTGCGGGACAGGGGCTGAGCCAGAGCCCTTCCTCCAAGGGGCTTGGGCAAAGAGGGGCTGGTCCTGGTGGCCCGGCCACGGACAAGGCTCGGCGAGGCTGACAAGGACCAGAGCAGCCCAGAGACAGCAACCACCAGCGAGGGCCGGCAAGAAAAGCAAGGAAGAGGCGAGCATGGCACAGGAAGACGCAGCGTGGGGGGACCAGTGGGAGGAAGGGGCAAACACCACGTCCGGAGAGGAGGAGTCGTGCACGGAGTCCGAGCAGGAGAGAGAGCCCGAAGTGACGCATCCTGAGGACCCCAGCAAAAGCAGCAAAGCAAAGGCCAAGCAGAGCCGCCTCTCCCGGTCCTCGCAGGCCGGGCTGCTCTTCCCCGTGAGCCGCGTGGAAAGGCAGCTGCGCAGAGGCCACTTTGCTGCGCGCTTTGGAGTCACGGCCCCCGTCTACCTGGCTGCGGTGCTGCAGTGCGTCACACGCAAGACCCTGGAGGTGGCTGGCAAGAATTCCAAGAAGGACAACCAGCGCTGCATTTCTCCGTCGCACTTGCAGGCAGCGATTCAAAAGACCGCTGTGCCCAAGCAGTTCCTGCACATCAGCTTGCCCAGAAGCAGCAACAGAGCTGTCCCCCGGAGCAAGCGCGTGGCCTCGGCCTCCAGAAGCAAGAGGCCCGAGAGTAAGAAGAGGCGCCCCAGGAAAAGGGCGGAACCTGCCCGTGCCACTGCTGCCATTAAGTGAGAAGAAAGCAAAAGCTCCTGCCCCACAGAGGCAAGGCAAGGGCTGTCATGTTTGCAAGGCTCTTGCCAAATCCCTCTCTATGGCCTAAGGGTACAATAAAAACCTTTGTAACGCCATGCTGTGCCTGGAGCATGCCTTGCAGGTGGTAGGATGCCTGGCTGCACATGGGTGTTTTGACAGTCTCCTCACAGCCTCCCGTGCCTTCCTTGTCCAGGGGAGAAGGGTTCCCGTGCAGGAGCCCAAGCGTGACCACAGACAGAGAATGGGCATGTGGGGCAAAAAGGAAGGAATGTGGGGTATAAAGGGATCTCTTGGCAATGGCCACAGGGCAGCAGGCCCACCCACAGCCCCTTGCCCATATAACAGGATTGTGCCAAGTGTGGGCTCTCCACCACACTGGTTCCCTTGGGGGAGAGCCTGGAGGTGGCCCTGATCACCCAGAAGAACTCTTGATCCAAGGCCAAGTCATTTCTCCTCCTCCGTGCTGCTCCAACTCCCTGTGTACTCCTCTCACGCTGGATGGGGCTCA
Organism: Florisuga fusca; assembly: GCA_038090715.1. Taxonomy (NCBI): domain Eukaryota; kingdom Metazoa; phylum Chordata; class Aves; order Apodiformes; family Trochilidae; genus Florisuga; species Florisuga fusca. The sequence continues at coordinate 55,828,556 of JAAWXA010000004.1, read as the reverse complement.
GTCGGGTTGAGGCTTGCGTCTTGTCTGTGGGGTCTGTCAGAGTCCCACTCGGCTTGCGATTCCTGAGGGAGTTTCTCCTCAGAGGAGCTCCCAGGTGTGAGTGGGACCTTTTTGTGCCATCTCGGTCATGGCAGAGGCTGCATGGACCCCCTGGTGCTTGGCATGCTCCAAGGGCTGAGCAGTCTCTTCCTGTCCTCAGGCTCAGCACTGGCAGCCAGGCCATGGGGTCTTTTGTGGTGTGTGTTGGATTCGTGTCTCCTGGCTGGCCAAAGGCATGCAGCTGGATGCGGGCAGAAAGTTCTGTAAAGTGTCGAATGTGGGGATAAATGATCACCTGGCAAAGACCACAGAGGAGCAGGCCTTTCCTCAGCCCCTTGCCCACGGAAGAGGATTGTCCCAGGGGCATCACCTGGCACTTACACAAATACAAAGAGAACAACAGCCTTGATCCTGTCCTCTCTCATGCTACTCAGGATGAAAATGTGTACATACATGTGTACAAACAGAAGCAGTATGGGTCTCATCAGCAGCAGTCCTTAGACACTTAACCTGCCCAGTACTTGGCCTCATAACCCCATTGTCTCTCTTCTGCCTCACATACTAAAACACATACATGCAGAAGGGTCTCTTCAGTAGCTGTTCCAGACCTTATCAGACCACCTGGATTATCCCATAGCTTCCAGTCTCTCCAACTAACTCTCAGCCGTCTTGGTCTCTTTAGTATCTGTCTGATCTGTGGACACACCAAACCCTGGGTCACAAGCCCCTTATTCTACTTGCCTACCAGTTCATTTCAACACTTGCTAGCAGGTGCACTCACTGACATACACACCCTCACAATATGCAAACTGTGAGGTCTCCACAGCTGCTGGTGCCTCAGGTCCATGATCCCCTATAGCTCAGGATCCCTTTCCAGTCGCTGTCATGTAGACCTTAAACACAAAGTAGATACCTCCTTTCTCAGGAAAACACAAGAAAGAGTTCAATAAGATGGAACAGACTGTGGTGGTATTATGGGCAAATCAGAATAAATAGGATCTTCTTCTGGATTTGAGTCCCCCAGAGTACGGCAATACTGCACTACAGATTCGAATGAAAGCTAAAGTGCAAAAGCACAGTAGGAATTCTAGGATCACTGTGGTCTGGTGTTTCATCAGTCTACTGAATTAAACACACACTGTCATTTGCAGACATGCCGAAGCACATCACAGAATCACAGAATCATACGGGTTGGAAAGGACCTCTGAAATCATCAAGTCCAGCCCTTAATCCACTACCACCATGGTTAATAGACCATGGCACTGAGTGCCACATCCAGTCTCTTTTTAAATATCTCCAGGGACAGAGAATCCACTACTTCCCTGGGCAGCCCATTCCAATGCCTGGTCACCCTCTCCATAAAGAAGTTCTTTCTAATATCTAACCTAAACCTCCCCTGACAGAGTTTAAGTCCATGCCCTCTTGTCCTACTGGCAGTTGCCTGGGAGAAGAGACCAACCCCCCCCCCTGGCTACACCCTCCTTTCAGGGAGTTGTAGAGAGTGATGTGGTCTCCCCTGAGCCTCCTCTTCTCCACACTGAACACCCCCAGCTCCCTCAGCCTCTCCTCATAGGATCTGTGCTTGAGTCCCTTCACCAGCCTGGTTGCCCTCCTTTGGACCTGCTCCGGCACCTCAATATCCTTCCTGAACTGAGGGGCCCAGAACTGGACACAGTACTCGAGGTGTGGCCTCACCAGCGCTGAGTACAGGGGCAAAATCCCTTCCCTGGACCTGTTGGCCACTCTGTTTCTGATCCAGGCCAGGATGCCATTGGCCTTCTTGGCCACCTGGGCACACTGCTGGCTCATGTTCAGCTTCCTGTCAATCCAAACCCCCAGCTCCCTCTCTGTCTGGCTGCTCTCAGCCACTCTGTGCCCAGCCTGTAGCTCCCTATGGGGTTGTTGTGGCCAAAGTGCAGGACCCAGCACTTGGCCGTGTTGAACTTCATCCCGTTGGAATCAGCCCAACTCTCCAGTCTGTCCAGGTCCCTTTACAGAGCCCTCCTGCCTTCCAGCTGATCCACACTCCCCCCCTATTTAGTGTTATCTGCAAATTTACTAATTGTGGACTCAAACACTTATATCAGGAAGTCTCATCTGGTGGCAGGAAATTTACTGAATCTTGTCATGCTATTCCATATCAAATCACATTTTTGATGGCAGTTTGAATGTTGTGGACAGTATGCTGTTAAATACTTAACCTGCCCAGTACTTGGCCTCANTTGGGGCACTATAGGAGATTTACTTTGCTTATTGTCTTTTGCCACTCCTTATTTGTCATATCATCTTCTCAGTTCACAACAAACTTCTTAGCTATTTTCCTCTGCCTTTGCAGCTTTGTGCCAGTAAAGCCCATAGAATAATTCTCATTTGTCAGAGCTCTGAAGTAATGCATAGCCACGTATCTCCTACTATTGAATTTTATTAACCCAGAGGACAATGCTGGACATTTTATGTGAATTTTTTTTTTCTATTTCAGCAGTAAAGTTTTGTGACATGGAAAATTATTAAAAAAAAGAAAAAAGTAGTTTCCTAGAAATTTAACTAAGAAGCTAAAAATGAAGCCAGGCCCAAGATCTGGAAGGTTATCAAACAATTCTAAACAGAAAGGCCTGCAAGACTGTCCTCATGAACAATGGATTCTGTAGACAGCTGGTGGCCTTTGCAATGGTGACTGGCTTTACCTTTGCCTACTTTATATTCACATTGCCTTTCTGTGGAGAGAAGGAAATTGATCACTTCTTTCATGGCTCCTTTCATTCAGGCTGCTTGCTCTGAAAACAATGGAATTGAAACAGTAATTTTCTTTTCTGTAGTGTGGTTTTGTTTGGGTTATTCTTTTTGATTCTTCTCTCGTACATTTTGATCTTCAATACCATCCTCAAGATCCTCTCACCTGAGGGGAAACAAAGCTTTTCCCACTTGCATCTGCCATCTCACTGTGATTGTTGTGAACTTCCGGTGTGCCTCCATCATCTATTTTAGTCACAGATCCATCTGTTCGCTGCAGGAGAACACCCTTATTTCTGTCTCTTACACTGTGGTGACTCCCTTGCTGAACCCTGTGTTTATAGCGTGAGGAACAACGATGTGCACTTGCCCCTTTGGAAAAGCCTGGGAAGAAAATTGTGCACATGAGTGAGGGGAAGTGAGCATCCTGAAGTTCTGGTGTGAATGGGCTCTCACCTTAGGTAGATGACAGTTTTGGATGTGTGCACTGGAAAAAAAGGGGTACAATTGTATTTCAAATAATACTTGCTGTCAACCTGCATGATCCTGTACTAATCTGTCACAGGAGAAATTACATGACTAAAAGCTGACCTGTGGCCACCACTCACTGACAGGTACTGCTTGCTCAGAACACATACTTTCACTAATGGCTCCAAGCATCTCTCAGGATTTGGCCTATTCCTTTCAAAAGGCTGCTGCACAGCCTAACCTTTAGTCATTAGGATAAGTGACAGGGACATCTATGAGGAAGTTCATTTTTAACCACACTTTGCTTTTGCAATAGCTGTCAGCTTAAGCCCTCCTAAGTGTGAACACTTGGCAATATGCCAAGACTCTGCCTGTCCAGACAGTGCAGGGGAGGGTCCTGAAGTTCCAGGAGAGGAGCCACATGGAGAGCCAGCCACCTTATTAAGGTGCCAGCATTTCAATGATAAAAAGTCTGATGGGGTTTCCAGAGGTGGCAAGGGAGGCTCCCAGTGCCATTGTTGTGCTGCAAATGAAGCCACTGTGGGGGTTGCTGGGTGTTCTTGTATTGCAAAGCATTTCCATGTTTGCTGGGAATGGTGTTAGGGGCTGGCTGCTCGAAGCCACCAAACCTTTACCTGATGAAGGCCCCAGGACTGTGAGCAAAGCCAGTCAACAGACAGCTCCAAGACAAAGACAGATGATGACTTCTGCTTCATGGCCGTCCTTAGCCAGGGGCAGCCAACACCACCCCCTCTGCAGCTCTACTCTTCTGCCGCAGCAGTAGACAGGTCCAGGTTTTACCCATGGCTCCCACCTGCCTACCCTCAGCAGATTTGTACCACCTGTGCACAGGGGAAGGCACTTCTCCACCTGCCTTGTCCACTCTCATGTCCATAGTTAATGTAACCCTTGTACTGTTTGCAGGCACACATACAAATACATCGTCACATTTATTCCAACGGCAGCTTGCTGGGAATAAAAGCTCAGCTCATGCTGGTGTTATGCTGAATCCAAAAATGTGTTACTGTGGTTGGGATTGCTAAATGGTGATACAGATCAGGAAACAAGAGTCACTCATTCAGAGGAATGACAAACACCCCATTTCATTCTTTATGCATGAAAGGCATAACACTGAAGGTTCTTCCTGGTCACTAGCTCTTCCTTTGTCTTGTCTCAGCAAATATGGGACTTTGTCCTCTCCTGCTTTCCCATGTTGTCCCTGGTAATTCTTTCTACAGATCCAGGCTCCCATTTTGTCCAAAACTTCAGATGTATATCATTGACTTCTTTCCCTCCCTGCACTTCTTTCTTCCCTTGCAGCATTTTCTGTCCCTTCATGAATGCTCTGAAAATGCCTCATGACATCTACAGCAGGTCTGAAGATGCCTCCTCTGAGTCCCTCTGCTCTGCCAAATCTTCCCTCTGCCCACATCCCCTATTCTCTGGCCAGTCCCCCTGTTAGGGTTTCTTCCATAGTGCCCCACACAGTGGGAACAACCTCACTGGTTTGGAGATACCTGCTCCCTCCTGTCCCTACCATGGATAAAAGAGTGCCATTCTTCTCACGTCACATAGAATGAGGACAAACCTGCAGTGAGGACTGGAAGCCACTGAGCCAAGAGGGCCAACAGCAGAGACGTTGTAAGCTGTGACAAGGCCTGGACTTTGAAAGTCTCAGAGTCAGCATCCACTCTCCTTCAATCCAGTTTTGTCCCATAGTTAGAAATAAAGACTTCGTGATGAAACAAATGCAAGGTATGATTACTTTTATAAACAGAAAGTATAGTGCAGGTATTTAACATGCCTCGGTATGGTTCAAACTTAAGGACATGCTCTCCCGTATCTCATTCTCATGTCAGGTTATCTTGTGCAATACACACATCGAAACTAGGAAAGGAGAGAATCAAAACATGGTTATTCTTGGCTTATTTTCAGTTCACCAGTGTGAACTGCTTCATTTAGCCTTTGATTGCCCCAATATACTGAAAAGAATGGACATCTCCTAGTATTAGAGTAGGTGACTTTTCTTCATGTGGAGCATTGATTCTTAGTTAGGAATAAAAACTTTTTTTAAAAGTTCCCTTATGGTGTCAGGATTTATACTAGGATTGTTTACATCAGCAACAAGAAGATCACTGTGCTACTGATATTATTTCCCAGGTGTCTCAGGGATATGTTTCTGTGCTATCTATTGTCTCTGGGGCAAATAAGATAATGAGAATTGGATGCATCTCTGCCCTGTGCTTGCCAGCTTCGACTGGAGGAAAGGCAGCAGCATGCTCAGGGCACATTGGGAATCCTAGGAGTCTCTGAGAGCCATGGAAAGACAGGTGTGGAAGACACAAACTGGACTACGTGTCCAAGGGCACTTGTGTTGCTCCCATATTCTCCCTTGGGCAGTGCAAAAGGAGCCTCCAGGACCATTTGCTCCTCCAGAAACTTTCATCCTCAACATCCTTCATATCCTGGCCCTTTGCAGCACAGGTCCCTTCTTCCCATCTCAAGAGCTTTCAGACCAAGAGCCAAACAGGAAGGGATTTTGCCCCTGTACTCAGCGCTGGTGAGGCCACACCTCGAGTACTGTGTCCAGTTCTGGGCCCCTCAGTTCAGGAAGGATATTGAGGTGCCGGAGCAGGTCCAAAGGAGGGCAACCAGGCTGGTGAAGGGACTCAAGCACAGATCCTATGAGGAGAGGCTGAGGGAGCTGGGGGTGTTCAGTGTGGAGAAGAGGAGGCTCAGGGGAGACCACATCACTCTCTACAACTCCCTGAAAGGAGGGTGTAGCCATTTTCAGAGCATTCATGAAGGGACAGAAAATGCTGCAAGGGAAGAAAGAAGTGCAGGGAGGGAAAGAAGTCAATGATATACATCTGAAGTTTTGGACAAAATGGGAGCCTGGATCTGTAGAAAGAATTACCAGGGACAACATGGGAAAGCAGGAGAGGACAAAGTCCCATATTTGCTGAGACAAGACAAAGGAAGAGCTAGTGACCAGGAAGAACCTTCAGTGTTATGCCTTTCATGCATAAAGAATGAAATGGGGTGTTTGTCATTCCTCTGAATGAGTGACTCTTGTTTCCTGATCTGTATCACCATTTAGCAATCCCAACCACAGTAACACATTTTTGGATTCAGCATAACACCAGCATGAGCTGAGCTTTTATTCCCAGCAAGCTGCCGTTGGAATAAATGTGACGATGTATTTGTATGTGTGCCTGCAAACAGTACAAGGGTTACATTAACTATGGACATGAGAGTGGACAAGGCAGGTGGAGAAGTGCCTTCCCCTGTGCACAGGCGGTACAAATCTGCTGAGGGTAGGCAGGTGGGAGCCATGGGTAAAACCTGGACCTGTCTACTGCTGCGGCAGAAGAGTAGAGCTGCAGAGGGGGTGGTGTTGGCTGCCCCTGGCTAAGGACGGCCATGAAGCAGAAGTCATCATCTGTCTTTGTCTTGGAGCTGTCTGTTGACTGGCTTTGCTCACAGTCCTGGGGCCTTCATCAGGTAAAGGTTTGGTGGCTTCGAGCAGCCAGCCCCTAACACCATTCCAGCCTGGCTTCATTTTTAGCTTCTTAGTTAGATTTCTAGGAAACTACTTTTTTCTTTTTTTTAATAATTTTCCATGTCACAAAACTTTACTGCTGAAATAGAAAAAAAAAATTCACATAAAATGTCCAGCATTGTCCTCTGGGTTAATAAAATTCAATAGTAGGAGATACGTGGCTATGCATTACTTCAGAGCTCTGACAAATGAGAATTATTCTATGGGCTTTACTGGCACAAAGCTGCAAAGGCAGAGGAAAATAGCTAAGAAGTTTGTTGTGAACTGAGAAGATGATATGACAAATAAGGAGTGGCAAAAGACAATAAGCAAAGTAAATCTCCTATAGTGCCCCAAGAAGAGTAACAAGTAGATCAAGGATTTCTAAAAGGCTGGAAGTGGAAAATAATCTTTCCTATGAGCTTAGTGAAAGCAGAATTTGTGCTCCAGCCCTGCAAGCAGGTATGGAAGGGGTTAAAATCCCTCCCATGAGGAAAAGTATAGGCTAACCAGAAGTGAAGTTCCACACCTGTAGCGTGCTCAGTACTGACAGGTTAAGTATTTAACAGCATACTGTCCACAACATTCAAACTGCCATCAAAAATGTGATTTGATATGGAATAGCATGACAAGATTCAGTAAATTTCCTGCCACCAGATGAGACTTCCTGATATAAGTGTTTGAGTCCACAATTAGTAAATTTGCAGATAACACTAAATAGGGGGGGAGTGTGGATCAGCTGGAAGGCAGGAGGGCTCTGTAAAGGGACCTGGACAGACTGGAGAGTTGGGCTGATTCCAACGGGATGAAGTTCAACACAGCCAAGTGCTGGGTCCTGCACTTTGGCCACAACAACCCCATAGGGAGCTACAGGCTGGGCACAGAGTGGCTGAGAGCAGCCAGACAGAGAGGGATCTGGGGGTTTGGATTGACAGGAAGCTGAACATGAGCCAGCAGTGTGCCCAGGTGGCCAAGAAGGCCAATGGCATCCTGGCCTGGATCAGAAACAGAGTGGCCAACAGGTCCAGGGAAGGGATTTTGCCCCTGTACTCAGCGCTGGTGAGGCCACACCTCGAGTACTGTGTCCAGTTCTGGGCCCCTCAGTTCAGGAAGGATATTGAGGTGCCGGAGCAGGTCCAAAGGAGGGCAACCAGGCTGGTGAAGGGACTCAAGCACAGATCCTATGAGGAGAGGCTGAGGAAGCTGGGGGTGTTCAGTCTGGAGAAGAGGAGGCTCAGGGGAGACCACATCACTCTCTACAACTCCCTGAAAGGAGGTTG